>JAEVFF010001159.1:0-87065 GCA_018901945.1 Pugionium dolabratum | reverse complement strand
ATTTCCATGGACTTCGTTCTAGGTCTGCCCAAGATCAACCACAAAGATGCAATCTTTGTAGTGGTGCACAGATTCTCCAAGATGGCACATTTCATTCCGTGTGCCAATGTTAATGATGCCACGAAAACAATCGAGCTATTCTTTAGGGAGATAGTACGTCTTCATGGAGTGCCAAGGACCATCGTGTCAGACAGGGACACCAAGTTCCTCAGCCACTTCTGGAGGATCCTTTGGAGGAAGCTAGGCACAAAGCTACTCTTTTCTACCACCTGCCATCCTCAAACCGATGGCCAAATTGAAGTAGTCAACTGGACATTGTCGACTCTTCTCAGTACTACACTAGGGAAGAACCTCAAGACTTGGGTGGAGTGCCTGTCATTCATAGAGTTTGCATACAACCGAGCCGTGCACTCAGCAACCAAGAAGTCCCCTTTTGAAGTAGTCTACGGCTTCAACCCTCTCACACCATTGGAGCAAATGCCACTACCACCAGCAGAGATGACCAACCTCAACGGAGCATCCAAGGCGGAGTTCATAAGAAAGATACACCAGAAGGTAGTAGAGAACTTGGAGAAGAGGACTGGGCAGTATGTGACTCATGCCAACAAGGGAAAAAGGAGGTGATTTTTCAACCAGGCGATTGGGTGTGGCTACACCTACTACAAGAGAGGTTCCCAACCCTCAGAGTTCCAAGCTGGCACCAAGAGGAGATGGACCATTCAGAGTGCTGGAGCGGATCAAAAACAACGCCTACTGGATCGAGCTTCCAGGTGATTTTAATGTATTTAACACATTCAACGTAACTGATTTAGCCCCTTTCCATGCAAATGAACCAGTTTTGAGGTCAAAACCTACTGAAAGGGGAGGGGATGATGGGGAAATCAGGTCGTATGGCTGGCCAGGAGACCAGACTGGCCGACCAGGGAGCTTGCCTAGACAGCCGGGTCATTTGGCGCATCTACCGGCCCAAGCGGTACTGCCGGGCCTTCGACAAGCCAGGCCGGACCGACCAACATTTCCGGCGGAGAGGCCCAAACCTCCGGCCCAACTGGTGGCGACGTGGATGACACTACCGGCTCATTTGGTGATGCCGCCGGCTCCGTGATCAACTTGGCTGGCTCCGATGACATTCCGGCTAGTACCTCGCACTGTCCAGCCGGTATAGCCGATCCAGCCGATTGCACCACCATCTCAACATCTACACAAAGAGACTCAGAGCAGATAATCTACCAGCTTCAAAACTTGCATTTAGGGGAAGTCTCTACACACCAGTGGTGCCACCAGGAGCAATGACAAGGAGCAGATCAAGGGCACTCTTCCACAAGTTCAGTTTGTGAGTCGACAAGCTTTTAGAAGATGATCGACAAGGAACATTGGGCCAAGAGTGCAAAGAAGAGTCCAAAGGCTTCTCAACAATGCAAGGGACTTCAGAGACTTGGGATTTAGTGGCAAGAGAGGTCAGGGTCCGAAGATTCGTAACCCTACTCCAAGTCGAAGACTAGGAGCTAGGCGCGTGCATGCCACAAGGTCAGCCACCTTCCATTTCTTGGCCGATATGTAAGAATGGTAAGTTTTCATATTATATACTTGAATTTTCTGTTTTGCAAGATAGGATTTAGAATGTTTACATTTTGAGTCAAAGACATTTTAGGTATAAGTCCTTTTTCGGTTATTAACTTTTGTAATTTTTCCATTTGTGCACTTTTGTAAGTTTTCCATTTTTCTTTGAGATGACCCTAAAAGGTCAAGCTGTCGAGCATATTAATAAGGCTCATTCCAGCATTGTAGTTCGACAACCTTTCTGATAATTAATAAAGATCGGATTTTTTTTCTACAAGTTATTCTCTCAAGAGACTTGTGCGTTTAGAATCTAGTTGAGACCAGCCCTCCTAGCTCTAAGTTTGATATTTATCACGAGGTTCATCACCCCTTGTGTGGTTCACTTCACCCTTCCATCCCTTACCAAACCGAAAACCCCATATCCAGAAGCTTAAGGTTGAGTTTCTCAAATAAACTTTTCCAAATAGCCCACCCGCGTACAGCTTTGAATCGAGGCTTGTATCCATAATTATCACTAAATGTGTGAAAATTTTGTTGAAAAATGGATGAATATGTTAAAGATATGTAAGTAAATGCAAAACTCAAACAATTTTCTCTTAAAAATTTGTAAATGTAAATTTTCAAACTTAGCATATGATATTTCAAATTCTAACATGAATTCCTTATACTAACATCAACTAACCCACCACACATAACAACAAAAATAGCAAATATTTGATACCATTAGATCGAATCAAATCTCTTTATTTTTGACTTCATTATAATTTTTATATGCTTTTCATATGTACATAAATTGTGTTACTAACAATTTTAAATTTTTTTTTAAATATTTCACGATTTTTATTTGATTTAGGTAATTTATTTATAAAGCAAACTTCTCAAGAAATATGCTTTGGTAAGCAAAAACAAAGCAGATTTCTCAAGAACTCTTCTTCGATAAGCAGAAACAAAGCAGACTTTCCAAAAGTGTGTTTTGTATTTGGCTGACAAAACAGACTTCTCAAGAAGTATGCATGGTTTTTTGTTTACAAAGCAGAATTTTTGAGAAGTATGCTTTGTTTCTGATTACCAAAGCAAACCTTTTAAGAAGTCTACTTTGATACCAAAAAAGCACGAACGGACTGAAACGTAATTGACATTTCTACATTATTTTTAGTCAAAAGGATTGTTTTGTAATTTCCCTACCCTCATGGGTTAGTATTGCAAGAATAATTTTATGGGGGTTAAACTTGCATTTGGAGGCAAGTTTTAGGTCATTTTTAGCAATTCCCCCTTATATTTTTGTTCTAGTTTTCTTTTAGTATTTACGCCATGTTTGAAAGAACTGGAATATGAAAAACAGTTAAACACGAATTGAACACAAAGATTTACGTGTGAAAAAAAGTTCCTTACAGCCTGTTTAATCAACTTTACACGACGTCACCTGATGCGAACCTCCCAAGGAATGCACTTCTGGATGTGGTTGAGATAGGCTTTACAACAGAATGAATCAAAATTAATATGTTCAAAGGTTGTGGATTGAAGGGTCACACAGTAGCTGCGGAAAGACTACTGATTTACCTAAGATAGTAGATTAGATATTTCACACTAAAGCTAGTAAATGTTGAATGAAAGATATTACACACCAACAATCAGATTTAGAAGAGAATCACTCTCAAACTTCAGAAGAGAAACTGTTTTTATTTGAAAAGTTGAATGATGAAGTTTACAACTGAAAGCCCATATTTATATTGTAAGGAGACGTAAATAGGAGGAGTCTACAACATTAAAATGGTTCAATTTACAAGGGAAGACTTGACCAAAGACCTTGACTTTATTAACTCTTATTTTGACTATGAATGTAAACACTTCCGCCCCCCCCCCCTTGATGACGCCAATTTGGACCATTTTTAAGTGAACTCCTTTTGATTTTTAAAAACAAATTGGGGTGCTTGTAATGTGATTCATTTGCCTCATTAAAAACCTTACCAACAAAACCCAATGGGAGAAAACTTGGATAATGGAAAAATAGTACAAATGGATCACATACCCATTTGTATCATGTCTTGAGCTTGAAAGAAAATCAGACTGCTTTTAGGAACTTCTTCATTCAAGCTCAAGTGAATTTGTTGTGCATTCTCCTCGTTGAGCATGCAGCTGATTGCCTCTTTGATTTTCTTGGCCTTGGCTCGGGTTAATGGTTCAACTGTTAGTGCAAGAGCTTTTTCATGTTCAACTGGTTCATTCCTAGACATGAGCGTCTCTTTTTGTGTGCTTTCCATACTCGTATCATCTTCCTCCTCTTGAAAAGGATTTGATCTCAACTCTGGTTCATCTGCAACGAAAGGCACAAGATCATAAACATTAAAGCTTGAACTCACATTATACTTACCTTGAAAATCAATTTGGTAGGCGTTGTTGCTGATCTTCTGAACTATCTTGAAAGTTCCATCTATTCTGGGCATAAGTTTGGATTTCCTTTCTGATGAGGACATCAGATCATCTGGCCGGCCAGAAGACCAAAATAGCCGGCCATAAGGATTGCCCGATACAGTCGGGCCATTTGGCACGTCTGCCGGGCCAATCGATACCGCCGACCCTATGATCAGCCGGGCCGGGCCGACTAATTTCTCCGGCGGAGAGGCCCAAACCTCCGGCCCAACTGGAGGCGACATGAACAACACTGCCGACCCAACTGGCGACGCCACTGACTCAGAAATCAATCTGGCCGGCTCTGATCTCAACTCGGCCAGCTCCACGCACAATCCAGCCAGTTCACGCGATTGCACCACTATTTCCACATCTACACAAAGAGACTCGGATCAACTAAGCTACCAGCTTCAAGGCATGAACGTGAATGAAGTCTCTACACCAGTGGTGCCACCAGTTGTCATGACAAGGAGTAGAACAAGGGCACTCTTCCACAAGTTCATTTTGTGGGTAGACAAGCTCCTAGAAACACATCGACAAGGAGCATTGGGCCAAGAGTACAAGGAAGAGTCCAAAGGCTTCTCAACATTGCAAAAGACTCCATAGACTTGGGCTCTCGTGGCAAAAGAGGTCAAGGCCCAACAATTCGTAATCCTACTCCAAGTTGAAGACTAGGAGCTAGGCGCGTGTATGCCACAAGGTCGGCCACCTTACATTTCTTGGTCGAAAGGTAAGAATGGTAAGTTTTCAATTATATAGTTGCCTTTTCTATTTTGCAGGGTAGGAATTAGCAGTTTTCCATTTTTGATTCAAGAACAATTTAGGTAGTTGTCCTTTTTCGGTTATTTCCTTTTTGTAATTTTCCTTGTGCACTTTTGTAACTTTTCCATTTTTATTTTGGGTCAAACCTAGAAGGTCAAGGCTGCCGAGCATATTAATAATCCTTTAGCATTGTAGTTCGACAAAATTTTTATATTAATAAAGATAGAACTTTTTCCTAAGAATTTTTCTCCTAAAGCTCTTGCGCTTAGAACCCTAGTTGATACCAGCCCTCCTAGCTTCAAAGTTGTGATTTATCACGAGGTTCATCACCCGTCATGTGGTTCACTTCACCTCTCCATCCAATACCCACTAGAAAATCCCCATCTAGAAGCCTAAAGCCGAGTTTCTCGCCTAATCTTCTCTAACTAGTCCGCGAGTGTTACGGCCTTGATTCAAGGCTTGTATCATTTTGGTATCAGAGCTTAAGCTTCTAAAACCAGGTTGTTTCTATCCTTTACTTTAGTCTTATTTCCAATTCGTGCATTAGTTTAAGTTTCATTCAAAAAAATCAAAAAAATAGCATCTAAAATTCGAACTGAGTGCATCTAGCTCCTAAGTGCATCACTAGGGTATAGAATCATTCTTTTCATTGCAACATCGTTTCCCTTTTCTTAAAAGCATATTTTCCATTCTTAATTAAGTTAAATCAAAAGCAAAAAAAATAAGAAAATTCGACCAAAAGGAAATCTAGGAAATTTGCATTAATTACTAGGATTTGCAACATTAATTGTAAAATCTTTCCTTTTTCCAAATTTTCCTTTTCTATTGCATCTTCTCTACTATAAAAGAAAACTCTCTTAAAGAATTATTAGGATCAAAATAACTTGTTTTTCTTCTTGTAGCACACGATGGCTGAAGGAAATCAAGATGCAACCGAGGCCATGATGGCCATGTTCACCACCCTCCAAACACAACTCACATCAATCGGCGAGAGGCTGGACCGTGTGGAGAGGCCGGTGAGATTCCAGGCCATAAGCCACCTGAGAGCTGACCAAGACCTTGCTGAAGGTCCTGATCACCCTAGGACACGACCAGAACAGGAGGAGCCCCAGCCGGATGGAGATGAGGACGCACAGCCTCACGGCTATCACCCTAGGCCGAGAGGACCTCCACAGCAACCAGAAGCAGAGGGCAACGGCTATGAGCCCTATGGTCATCACCAGAGACCAAAGATGCTCCCTAGACATCATGAGGATGGAGATGACTACGCCTACAATCGGGTAAATAGTCATGATGTCAAGCTAGCACCTCCTAGTTTTGCCGAAAAAGTAGACCCGAGCCCTATCTAGATTGGGAAAGAAGGATGGATCACATCTTTGACCATTACAACCAGCCAGGCCCTAGGAGAGTCTCCATGACAGTAGCACAACTCACGGACAATGCCCTCATCTGGTGGGATCGTGAGGTTTCTGACCGTAGGAGAAGGAGATTGAGACTTGTAAACTCTTGGGTCGACATGAAGGATCTCATGAGGCAAAGGTTTGTCCCACCTTATTTCCATAGAGATTTGCAACAACGTTTTCGTACTATTAAACAGGGCACAAGATCAGTAAAGGAGTACTACGAGGAGTTTGAAAGGCTAAGGAACAGGCTGGAGCTCAATGGCAATGAGGAAGCATTGATGGCTCAATTCTTGGATGGATTGTAAGAAAGGATCAGCCGAAAAGTGGAGAGACAAGTCTACAACGATTTCAAAGACTTGTTCCACCTCTCTGTCCAAGCTGAGCAGCACATCAGGCGTAAGAGCCAAGACATACGCAGCAAACCTAAGATGTCTTGGGCACCAAGTATTACCACCAAGCCCGTAGACAAGGGCAAGAGTATAGAGATCGAATCACGGTTCAAGAGCAAGCCTCCTGAGCAAACCCGTGACCATAGAGAGCCTAGTAAGTCTTCTAACCCTCAGAGATCACGTGATATCACTTGCTTTAAGTGTAGGGGTCGCGGTCACATCTCAAGGGAGTGCCCAAACAACCGAGTCATGTTGATCACGGAAGCTGGAGAGTATGAGTCTCAAGATGAAGAGGACTTTGAACCAGGAGGAGAATACGGTGACATTGAGGACCCCTAATGTGGGGGAAGTGCTGGTCACTAGACACATCCTCAGTGCAATGGTAGACCCCTCCGAGACCATTCAAAGGGAGAACATCTTCCAAAGCCGGTGCACCATCAAGGGCAAGGTATGTAATCTCATCACAGATGGTAGTTCTTGCACTAATGTGGCTAGTGCGTATATGGTTGATAAAATAGGTCTAGAGAAAACAATGCACCCCCGACCATATAGACTGAGATGGCTAGATGACAAGGTGGAGCTCAAGATCCAAGAGCAAGTAACCATGCCATTCAGTGTAGGCAGATACCAGGACTAGGTAGTCTGTGATGTAGTACCTATGCAAGCTGGCCATCTTCTGTTAGGAAGGCCATGGTAGTTTGACAAGGAGACAATGCATGATGGCCGAACCAATCTCTACAAATTTGTGCACGATAAGATAAAGGTCAGCCTAGCTCCTCTCACACCTTCCCAGGTACACGAGCTACAACAGAAAATGAGTAAGGAAAAGAAACTCATTAAGTCTAATTTTCTCATTCAACCAAGTCATGTCCGGAGAGCTTTAGCCTCAAAGGACTTAATGTTACTGATGGTTTTCAGAGAAGTTTTGATTGTAGAGAAAGAACAGGTAGAGCTACCTCCTGAAGTAGAAGCCCTCCTCAACAAATTCCAGGATTTATTCTCTGAAGAGATACCAGCAGGCTTGCCTCTCTTACGTGGCATAGAGCACTAGATCGATCTCATGCCCAGAGCAGCCTTACCCAATCGACCAGCCTACCGGATGAGTCCAGAGGAGTCCAAGGAGCTTGAGAAGCAGGTTAAGGAGCTCCTAGAGAAAGGCTATGTTCGAGAAAGCCTCAGTCCATGTGCCGTACCAGTGTTGCTAGTCCCTAAGAAGGATGGGACTTGGCGAATGTGTGTAGACTGCTGAGCCATCAACAACATCACAGTCAAGTACCGGCACCCTATACCAAGGCTGGATGACATGCTAGATAAACTGAGTGGAGCCGCGGTCTTCTCCAAGATAGAACTCAATAGTGGATACCACCAGGTCAGAATAAAAGAGGGTGATGAGTGGAACACTGCTTTCAAGACAAAACAAGGGCTCTACGAGTGGACAGTCATGCCATTTGGCTTGACTAATGCCCCAAGCACCTTCATGCGCCTTATGAACCAAGTTCTTAGGGCGTACATCAGTAAATTTGTAGTGGTCTAT
The DNA here is from genome assembly GCA_018901945.1 of Pugionium dolabratum. NCBI lineage: Eukaryota > Viridiplantae > Streptophyta > Magnoliopsida > Brassicales > Brassicaceae > Pugionium > Pugionium dolabratum. The sequence continues at coordinate 79,008 of JAEVFF010001159.1, read as the reverse complement.
TTTGATAATATACTTGTTTACAGTAAGTGCCTACGGGAACACCTTACATATCTTGAGATGGTGCTTAAAACCCTTCGACAAGAAGAGCATTATGCCAATCTCAAGAAGTGCACCTTTTGTACTGATAAACTTGTTTTCTTAGGCTTTTTTGTAAGTTCATAGGACTTTTAGGTTGATGAAGAAAAGATTCGAGCCATACAAGAATGGCCAACACCGAGCAACAGCAGCCAAGTGAGAAGTTTCCACAGCCTGGCCAGCTTCTACAGAAGATTTGTGCCCAACTTCAGCAGCATAGCGTCACCATTGATGGCAGTAGTTAAGAAAATGTGGGATTCAGCTGGAGAGAAGCTCAAGAGAAAGCATTCCAGGCCTTGAAGGACAGCCTCACGCATGCACCAGTGCAAGTCCTGCCAAACTTCAACAAAACGTTTGAAGTGGAGTGTGATGCCTCTGGAATAGGCATAGGAGTAGTGCTGACCAAAGGAGGAAGGCCAGTGGAATACTTCAGTGAGAAGTTAGGAGGGGGCTCACTGAGTTACCCCACCTACGACAAGAAACTCTATGCCCTAGTCTGAGCTTTGGAGACTTGGCAACATTTCTTGTTGTCCAAGGAGTTCATGATCCACACTAATCACGAGACTCTCAAACACCTTAGAGGGCAAACCCACCTCAAGAGAAGACATGCCAGATGGATGGAGTTTATAGAAACCTTCCCTTACGTCATCAAGTACAAGAAGGGCAAGGCTAATGTGGTAGCCGATGCACTATCAAGAATATTTGCTTTGATATCTACAATAGAAGCAAAGGTCTTAGGATTTGAGCACATCAAGGACATGTATAATGATGATCTTGACTTTGCTGAGAGTTACAAGAAGTGTGGCACAGGGAGTCATGGCAAGTTCTACAGGGAGGTAGTGCGACTTCATGGAGTGCCAAGGACCATCTGGAGAAAGCTAGACACAAAGCTGCTCTTCTCTACCACCTGCCATCCTCAAACCGATGGCCAAATTGAAGTAGTCAACCGGACATTATCGACTCTTCTCATGACCACACTAGGGAAGAACCTCAAGACATGGGTGGAGTGCCTTCCATTCATAGAGTTTGCGTACAACTGAGCAGTTCATTCAGATACAAAGAAGACCCCTTTTGAAGTGGTCTACGGCTTCAACCCTCAAACGCTCTTGGAGCAAACACCACTGCCACCAGCAGAAATGACCAACCTCAATGGAGCATCCAAGGCAGAATTCATCAAGAAGATACACCAGAAGATAGAAGAGAACCTGGAGAATAGGACCGAGTAGTACGTGACTCACACCAACAAAGGGAAAAGAGAAATGATCTTTCAACCACGCGATTGGGTGTGACTACACCTACGGCAAGAGAGGTTCCCCAACCTAAGGAGTTCCAAGCTGGCCACAAGAGGAGATGGACCATTCAGAGTGCTGGAGAGGATTAACAACAACACCTACCGGATTGAACTTCCAGGTGAGTTTAAGGGGTCTAATACATTCAATGTGACTAATTTAGCTCCTTTCCTTGCAGATGAGCTAGTTTTGAGGTCAAAACCTACTGAAAGGGGAGGGGATGATGAGGACATCAGATCATCTCGCCGGCCAGAAGACCAAAATGGCCGACCAGAAGGATTGCCCGATACAGCCGGCCATTTGGTGCGTCTGTCGGGCCAAGCGGTAACACCGGCCCTATGATCAGCTGGGCCGGGCCGATCAATTTCTCTAGCGGAGAGGCCCAAACCTCCGGCCCAATTGGCGGAACCATGAAGGCCCAACTGGCGATGCCGCCAGCTCAAAAATCAATCTGGCCGGCTCCGATCTCAACTCGGCTAGCTCCACGCACAATCCAGCCGGTTCACGCAATTGCACCACCATTTTTAAATGTACACAAGGAGTCTCGGATTAACTAAGCTACCAGTTTCAAGGCATGAACTTGAATGAAGTCTCTACACCAGTGGTGCTACCAGGAGCCATGACAAGGAGTAGAACAAAGGCACTCTTCCACAAGTTCAATTTGTGGGTAGACAAACTTCTAGAAGATCATCGACAAGAAGCATTGGGCCAAGAGTACAAGGAAGTCCAAAGGTTTCTCAACATTGCAAAGGACTCCAGAGACTTGGGCTCTCGTGGCAAAAGAGGTCAAAGCCCAACAATTCATAACCCTACTCCAAGTTAAAGACTAGGAGCTAGGTGCGTGCATGCCACAAGGTCGGCCACCTTCCATTTATTGGCCGAAAGGTAAGAATGATAAGTTTTCAATTATATACTTGCCTTTTCTATTTTGCAGGGTAGGAATTAGTAGTTTTCCATTTTTGAGTCAAGAACAATTTAGGTAGTTGTCCTTTTTCGGTTATTTCCTTTTTAAAATTTTCCTTGTGCACTTTTGTAACTTTTCCATTTTTATTTTGGGTCGACCCTAGAAGGTCAAGGCTGCCGAGCATATTAATAAGGCTCTTTCAGCATTGTAGTTCGACAAATTTTTGATATTAATAAAGATAGAACTTTTTCCTAAGAGCTTTTCTCCTAAAGCTCTTGCGTTTAGAACCCTAGTTGAGATCAGCCCTCCTACCTTTTAAGTTGTGATTTATCACGAGGTTCATCACTCCTCGTGTGGTTCACTTCACCTCTCCATCCAATACCCATCAAAAAATCCCCATCCAGAAGCCAAGGCCAAGTTTCTCGCCTAATCTTCTCCAACCAGTCCGCGAGTGTTACGAACTTGATTCAAGGCTTGTATCACTTTCAGTTGGAAATCTTTATTTCCTCAAGTGAACCCACACCAGGTCTCCAACCTCAAATACCATTTCACGTCTTCCTTTGTTGGCCTTTCTTGCATATTGTTGGGTTCTGGCCTCAATATTCTTCCTTGCATTCTCTTGGATTTGTTTAACAAAATCAGCTTTTCTTTTTCCATCAATACTAGCTCTTTCAATTAAAGGCAAAGGGGTTAGATCCAAAGGAGATAAAGGATTGAAATCGTTAACAATTTGAAAAGGAGAATACTTACAAGCAGAATGTACATAATGGTTATATGCAAATTCAGCATGTGGTAAACATTCTTCCCATATAAGATTTCGTTTGATTAATGCACGCAATAAACTAGACAAGGTTCTATTAACTACTTCAGCTTGACCATCCGTTTGTAGGTGACATGTTGTAGAAACACCAACTTAGTTCCTAACTTAGACCAAAGAGTTTTCCAAACATAACTCAAGAACTTAGTTTCTCTATCAGAAACTATGGTCCTAGGCATTCCATGCAAACGAACTACCTCTTTAAAGAACATATTGGCTATATGCAAGGCATCATCAGTCTTGTGACATGCTATAAAATGAGCCATCTTAAAAAATCTATCAACCACAATAAAAATATATTCGTTTCCTATCTTAGTTCTAGGCAAACCAGCCACAGATTCCATTGATATGTCAATCCATGGATGAGTAGGAATGGGTAAAGGAGTGTACAAACCGTGGGGTTGAACCTTAGACTTAGCATGTTTGCATGTGGCACACCTTGCATAGATTCTTTCTACGTCTCTCTTCATATGTGGCCAATGGAAATGATTTTGCATTACCTTAAGAGTTTTCGCAACTCCAAAATTCCCCATCAGTCCACCTCCATGAGCTTCCCTAACTAAAAACTCTCGAATAAAACAGTTAACCACACATAGTCTATTATCATAAAATAGGAATCCTTCATGCCGATAGTATTTTCCTGAAGCAAACTTTCTATTAGCAATGTAACACGTCTTTAAATTCAGGATAAGTTTCATATAGCTCTTTAAGTTGTTCAAACCCTAACAACTTAGCATCAAGAGTAGAGATTAAGACATACCTCCATGACAATGCATCTGCCACAACATTCTCTTTACCTTGTTTGTATTTAATGACATACGTAAATGTTTCTATGAACTCAACCCACCATGCATGCCTTTTGTTCAGCTTATGTTGGCCCTTTATGTGCTTGAGTGACTCATGATCAGTGTGAATAACGAACTCCTTAGGGCACAAGTAGTGTTGCCAATTTTGCAAAGCACAGACAAACGCGTACAATTCTTGTCGTAGGTTGGATAGTTGAGGGTGGCTCCTCCAAGCTTCTCACTGAAATAGGCTATAGGTTTCTTATCGTGCATCAAAACAGCTCCAATACCTATACTAGAAGCATCACATTCTATCTAAATGGTTTTAAAAAATCAGGTAAAGATAGAAGAGGTGCATGTGTAAGCTTTTCTTTCAAAGCTTGGAATGAGCTTTCTCGAGCTTCTCCCCCATTTGAATCCTACGTCTTTCTTGATTACTTCAGTAAGTGGGGCAACAATTGATACAAGCCTTGAATCAAGGACGTAACACTCGTGGGCTGGTTGAAGAAGATTAGGCGAGAAACTCGGCCTTAGGCTTTTAAGGTATGGTTTTCTGGTGGGTATTGGATGGTGGGGTGAGCTGAACCACACGAGAGATGGAAAGACTTGTGATAAATCACAATATTAGAAGGTAGGAGGGTTGGTCTCAACTGGGGTTTTAAGCGATAGAGTTTTGTGAGGAAAACTCTAGGAAAAAGTGTTCTCTTTATTAATAATCAAAAATTTGTCGAAGTACAATGCTGAAAGGAGCCTGATTAATATGCTCAGTAGCTTTGATCCTCTAGGGTCGACCAAAAAGAAAAGTAAAAAATACAAAAGTGAATAAAAAAAGATTACAAAAGGGAATAACCGAAAAAGGATATCTACTTAAATGTTCTTGACTTAATAAATAGAAAACTACTAATTCCTACCCTGAAAAAAAGAGATAAATATATAATTGAAAACTTACCTACTTACCATTCGGCCAAGAAATGGAAGGTGGCCGACCTTTGTTATACGCGCTCACTCTTCAATTTGAAATAGGGTTATGAAGTGTTGGGCCTTGACCTCTTTTGCCACAAGAGCCCATGTCTCTGTAGTCTTTTGAGATGTTGAGAAGCCCTAAATTCATCCTTACACTCTTGGCCCAATGCTCCTTGTCGTTGGTCTTCTAGGAGCTTTTCTACCCATATGCTGAAGTTCTGGAAGAGTGCCCTTGTTCAGCTCCTTGTCATGGCTCCTGGTGGCATCACTGGTGTAGAAACTTCATCTAGGTTCATGCCTTGAAGCTGGTAGCTGATTTGATCCAAGTTTGCTTGTGTAGAGGTGGAAATGGTCGTGCGATCATTTGAGACGGTTGGGCCGTGTGTAGAGCTGGCTAAGTTGAAATCAGAGCTGGCCAGATCGATTGGTGGACCGGCAGTGTCACCAGCTAGGCTGGCGGTGTTAGTCACGTCGCATCCAATTGGGCTGGAGGTTTGGGCCTCTTTGCCGGTGAAGTTGGTCGACCCGGCCCGGCTGATCGTAGTGCCGACGGTACCGCTTGCCCCGGTAGACGCACCAAATGGCCCGGCTGTCTCGGGCATGCCTTATGGCTGACCATAAGGTCGACCATTTAGATCTTCTGGCTGGCCAGAGGATCTGGTGTCTTCATCATCCCCTCCCCCTTCAGTAGGTTTTGACCTCAAAACTGGTTCATTTGCAAAGAAAGGAGCTAAATCAGTTACATTGAATGTGTTAGACACATTAAACTCACCTGGAAGTTCTAACCGGTAGGCATTGTTGTTGATCCTCTCCAGCACTCTGAATGGTCCATCTCCTCTGGAGGCCAGCTTGGAACTCCTTAGGTTGGGGAATCTCTCTTGTCGTAGGTGTAGCCACACCCAATCTCATGGTTGGAAGAACATTTCCCTTCTCCTCTTGTTGGCATGAGTCACGTACTACCTGGTCCTCTTCTCCAGGTTCTCTGCTACCTTCGGGTGCAATCTCTTGATGAATTCTACCTTAGATGCTCCATTGAGGTTGGTCATTTCTACTGGTGGCAGTGGTGTTTGCTCCAAAGGCGTTTGAGGGGTTGAAGCCGTAGACCACTTCAAAAGAGGTCTTCTTTGTGGCTGAATGCACTACTCGGTTGTAAGCAAACTCAATGAATGGCAGGCACTCCACCCATGTCTTGAGGTTTTTCTCAAGTGTGATCTTGAGAAGAGTTGATAATGTCCGGTTGACCACTTCAGTTTGGCAATCGGTTTGAGGGTGGCACGTGATAGAGAAGAGTAGGTTTGTGCCTAGCTTTTTCCAAAGAGTTCTCCAGAAGTGGCTGAGGAATTTAGTGTCTCTGTCTGACACTATTGTCCTTGACACTCCATGAAGACGCACTACTTCCCTGAAAAACCGCTCTACCGTTTGCATGGCATCATTGACATTGACACATGGTATGAAATGTGCCATCTTAGATAATCGGTCCACCACTACAAAGATAGCATCTTTGTGGTTGATCTTGGGCATACCTAGAATGAAGTCCATAGATGTCTATCCATGGATATGTAGGAATAGGCAAAGGGAGATACAACCCATGAGGGTGCACTTAGGACTTCGCCTTCTTACAAGTGATGCACCTTGAACAATGGGTTTCTACTGACCTCTTGATGTGTGGCCAATAGAAGTGCTCCTTGACCACGGCTAGTGTCTTGTCAACACCAAAGTGGCCCATAAGACCTCCTCCATGAGCTTCTCGGATGATAAGCTCTCGTACAGATCCTTGTGGTATGCACAACCTTCTTTCCTGGAACAAGAACCCATCATGGATGTAGAACTTGCCATGACTTAATGTGCCACACTTCTTGTAGCTTTCAGCAAAGTCAGGATCATCCTTATATAAGTCTTTGATGTGCTCAAATCCTAAGACCTTTGGTTCCATTTTATAGATCAAGGCAAATCTCCTTCATAGTGCATCGGCTACCACATTATCATTGCCCTTCTTGTATTTGATGGCGTAAGGGAAGGTTTCTAGGAACTCTATCCACCTAGCATGTCTTCTCTTGAGGTTGGTTTGCCCTCTAAGGTGTTTGAGAGTCTCGTGATTAGTGTGGATCACAAACTCCTTGGACAACAAGTAATGTTTCCAAGTCTCCAAGGCTCGGACTAGGGCATAGAACTCCTTGTCATACGTGGGGTAATACAGTGAGGCCCCACCTAACTTCTCACCAAAGTATGCCACTGGTCTTCTTTCTTGGGTTAGCAATGCACCTATGCCTATTCCAAAGGCATCACACTCCACCTCAAACGTCTTGTTGAATTCGGGTAAGACTAGCACTAGTGCATGAGTGAGGATGTCCACAAGGCCTGGAATGCCTTCTCTTGAGCTTCTCCCCAGGTAAACCCCACATTCTTCTTCACTAGTGCTGTCAATTATGAGGCAATAATGCTGAAGTTGGGCACAAATCTCCGGTAGAAGTTGGGCACAAATCTCCGGTAGAAGCTGGCCAGACATTGAAAGCTCTTTACTTGGCTGACGTTGCTCGGTGTTGGCCACTCTTGTATGGATCGAATCTTTTTCTCATCAACATGTAAGTCCTGTGAACTCACAACAAAGCCTAAGAAAATAAGTTTGTCAGTACAAAAGGTGCACTTATTGAGATTTGGATAAAACTTTTATTGTCGAATGGTTTTAATCACCATCTCAAGATGTGTAAGGTGTTCCCTAAGGCATTTACTATAAAAAAGTATGTCATCAAAGTACACTACTACAAACTTACTGATGTACGCCCTAAGAACTTAGTTCATAAAGTGCATGAAGGTGCTTGGGGTATTAGTCGAGCCAAATGGCATGACTGTCCACTCAGAGAGCCCTTTGTCTTGAAAGCAGTTTTCCACGCATCACTTTCTTTCATTCTGACATGATGGTATCCACTCTTTAGGTCTATCTTGGAGAAGACCGTGGCTCCACTCAGCTCATCCAGCCGTGGTATAGGGTGCCAGTACTTGACTGTGATGTTGTTGATGGCTTGGTAGTCTACGCATATTCGCCAGGTCCCATCCTTCTTGGGGACTAGCAGTACCGTTAAGGCACATGGACTGAGACTCTCTCGAACATAGCCTTTCTCCAGGAGCTCCTTAACTTGCTTCTCAAGATCTTTGGACTCCTCTGGACTCATCCGGCAGGCTGGTCGATTGGGCAAGACTGCTCCGGGCACGAGGTCGATATGGTGCTCAATGCTGCATAAGGGAGGCAAGCCTGCTGGTATCTCCTCAGGAAATACATCCTGGAACTTGTTGAGGAGGGCTGCTACTTCACGAGGTAGCTCTACCTCTGCTTTTTCTGCACTCAAAGCTTCTTTAAACACCATTAGTAACATTAAGTCCTTAGAGGCCAAAGCTCTCCGAACATGACTCGGTTGAATAAGAAAATTAGATTTAATGAGCTTCTGTTCCTTACTCATTTGTAGTTGCAACTCGTGTACTTGGACAGGAGTGAGAGGGGCTAGGCTGACCTTTGTCTTGTCATGCACAAAAGTGTATAAATTGGTCTGGCCATCATGCCTTGTCTCCTTGTCGAACTGCCATGGTCTTCCTACAAGAAGATGGCCAGCTTGCATGGGTACCACGTCACAAACTACCTGGTCTTGGTATCTGTCCACACTAAATGGCACGGTGACTTGGTCATGGATCTTGAGCTCCACCTTTGTCATCTAGCCATCTCAGTCGATATGGCCGGGGGTGCTTTGTCTTCTCTAGACCTAGCTTATCAACCATATATGCACTAGCCACGTAAGTGCAAGAACCACCATCTATGATGAGGTTATATACCTTGCCTTTGATGGTGCACCGGCAGTGGAAGATGTTCTCGATTTGAATGGTGTCGGAGGGATCTACCATCGTACTGAGGATGCGTCTTGTTACTAGTACCTCTCCCACATCAGGGTACTCTATGTCTACATATTCTGCTTCTGGTTCGAAATCCTCTTCATCTTGAGACCGTATTCTCCAGCCTCCGTGATTAGCATGACCCGGTTGTTTGGGCACTCCCTTGAGATGTGACCACGACCCCTACACCTAAAACAAGTGATATCACGTGATATCTAAGGGTTAGAAGACTTACTAGGCTCTCTCTGGTCACGGGTTTGTTCAGGAGGCTTGCTCTTGAACCGGGACTCTATCTCTATGCTTTTGTCTTTGGTTTAGTGCCATTGCTTGGTGCCCAACGCGTCTTAGGTATGTTGCGTATGTCTTGGCTCTTACGCATGATGTGCTGTTCAGCCTGGACAGAAAGGTAGAACAAGTCTTTGAAATCACTATAGATTTGTCTCTCCACGTTACGGCTAATTCTTTCTTGCAATCCATCCAAGAATTGAGCCATCAGTGCCTCTTCATCATCATTGAGCTCCAGCCTATTCCTTAGTTTCTCAAACTCCTCGTAGTATTTGTCCACTGATCTTGTGCCCAGTTTAAGAGTACGAAAACGGCGTTGCAAATCCCTATGGAAATAAGGTGGAACAAACCTTTGCCTCATGAGATCCTTCATGTCGACCCAAGAATCTACGGGTCTCAACCTCCTTCTCCTACGGTCAGAAGTCTCACGATCGCCCAGATGAAGGCATTATCCGTGAGTTGTGCTACTACCATGGAGACTCTCCTAGGGCCTGGTTGTTTGTAGTGGTCAAAGATGTAATCCATTCTCCTTTCCCAATCTAGATAGGCCTCAGGGTCTACTTTTCCTACAAAACTTGGAGGTGTTAGTTTAATGTCATGATTGTTTACCCGGTGGTAGGCATAGTCATCTCCATCCTCATGATGTCTAGCAGGCATTCTCAGTATCTGGTAGTGACCATATGGCTCGTAGCCATTGCCCTCTTCTTCTTGTTGCCGTGGAGGTCCTCTCGGCCTAGGGTGATAGCCGTGAGGCTGTTGGCCCTCATCTTCATCCATGTGGGGCTCCTCCTACTCTGTCCGTGTCCTTGGGTGGTTAGGACCTTCAGCAGGGTCTTGGCCAGCCCTCACATACCTTATGGCCTAGAATCTCACCGGTCTTTCCACACGCTCCAGACTCTCGTCTATTGATGCGAGTTTGGTTTGGAGTGTGGTGAACATGGCCATCATAGCCTCAGTGGCATCTTGATTTCCTCCTTCAGCCATCGCTTGCTACAAGAAAAATAGGGTTAGTTTCTCCTAAGAATTCTTTAGGAGATTTTTATAGCAGGGGAAATTTAAAGAAAAGACAAAAGTAGAAAAAAGGAAAAATCTAACAAAAGGAAAAACAATTAATGATGCAAATCTAACAATTAATGATGCAAATCTAACAATTAATGATGCAAATCTCCTAGATTCTTTTAGCCGATTTTTCTTTGATTTCCTTGATAATTTTCTTTCTAATTTTTTATTTTTAACCTAAGATTAATGTAAATATGGTTTAGCAAAAAGGAAAAACAAAGATGCAATGAAAATAATGATCCTAAAACCTAGTGATGCACATAGGAGATAGGTTGCACTCGGTTTGATTTTTAGGTGATATATTTTTGCTTTTTTTTAATGGAACTAAACTAATGCACGAAACTGAATAAATACTGAAATACAGGATAGAAACAACCTGGTTTTAGGAGCTTAAGCTCTGATACCAAAATGATACAAGCTTTGAATCAAGACCGTAATACTCGTGGGCTGGTTGGAGAAGATTAGGCAAGAAATTCAGTCTTAGGCTTCTGAGGTATGGTTTTCTGGTGGATATTGGATGGTGGGATGAGTTGAACTACACGAAGGATGGAAAGCCTCGTGATAAATCACAATCTTAGAAGTTAGGAGGGCTGGTCTCAACTAGGGTTCTAAACAATAGAGTTTTGTGAGGAAAACTCTAGGAAAAAGTGCTCTCTTATTAATAATCAAAATCTTGTTGAACTACAATGCTGAAAGGAGCCTTATTAATATGCTCAGCAAATTTGACCGTCTATGGTTGACCCAAAAAGAAAAAGAAAAAATACAAAAGTACATAAAAAAAGATTCTAAAAGGGAATAACCGAAAAAAGACATCTACTTAAATGTTCTTGACTCAATAAATAGAAAACTATTAATTCCTATCCTGCAAAACAGAAAAAGCAAATATATAATTGAAAATTTACCTACTTACCATTCGGCCAAGAAAAGATTACAAAAGAGAATAACCAAAAAAGGACATCTACTTAAATGTTTTTGACTTAATAAATAGAAAAATACTAATTCCTACCATGCAAAACAGAAAAGGCAAATATATAATTGAAAACTTACCATCAGTTGGGCCGGAGGTTTGGGCCTCTTTGCCGGTGAAGTTGGTCGGCCCGGCCCGGCTGATCATAGGGCCAGCTGTACCGCTTGGCCCGGCAGACGCGCCAAATGGCTCGGCTGTCTCGGGGAGGCCTTCTGGTCAATCATTTAGATCTTTTGGCTGGCCAAACGATCTGGTGTCCTCATCAGCAATACTGCTAAAATCCTTGACAAAGCGTCTATAGAAGCCAGCTAGCCCATGTAAACTTCTCATTTCTCCTACTGTTTTTGGACTTGGCCATTCCTTAATAGCTTTGACTTTCTCCTCATCAACCTTAATGCCATATGCACTTATAACAAAGCCTAGGAACACAATGTTACATGTACAAAAAGTGAATTTCTTAAGATTGGCATATAGTTTTTCTTTTCTAAGAACACTTAGAACCAATGTCAAATAACTAGCATGCTCTTCTAGATTCTTGCTGTAGATTAAGATATCATCAAAGTATACAACAACAAAAAACTCCTATGAATGCTCTAAGAACATGATTCATCAACCTCATGAAAGTACTAGGTGTGTTTGTTAACCCAAATGGCATGACTAACCATTCATATAAGCCATGCTTAGTTTTAAATGTAGTTTTCCATTCATCTCCTTCTTTAATGCGTATTTGATGGTACCCACTCTTAAGATCTATCTTAGAAAATATTCTAGAACCATGCAATTCATCAAGCATGTCATCTAACTTAGGGATTGGATGGCGATACTTTACCGTGATGTTGTTGATTGCTCTACAATCAACACACATGCGCCAGCTGCCATCTTTCTTTGGCACAAGTAGAACTGGCACAGTACAAGGACTCATGCTCTCCCTAATGTAGCCCTTTTCCATTAGCTCATTAACTTGTCTTTGCAGCTCCTTGGTCTCAACTGGATTGGTTCTATAAGCTGGTCTATTTGGTAGTGAGGTTCCAAGTACAAAATCAATTTGATGTTAAATGTCTCTTATGAGTGGTAGTCATTTTGGATTGTCTTCTGAAAAGACATCTTCATAATCCTGCAAAATACAAGTTACTTCACTCGGTAATACCGGTGCAATGTTAGTTAATCTCATAAGAGCTTCCTTATAGATAAAAAAAAAGAACAGTTTGTTGTGAGAAGAGAGCCTTCTTAACTCCACCAGTTCTCACAAAAAAACTTGAGTGCTTCTTGTTCTTGTTCTCACAGGCTCTGTCACTTTTGGTGCTTATAGTTTCCTTTGAAGTTCCAGCTGTTTTCCTTTGTTCCAACATAAGCTGATCTTGGTACAACTCCTGTGGTGTCATAGGAACAAATGTGATCTTCTTACCTTTGTGTTCAAACGAGTGTTGGTTGGTGTAACCATCATGAATGACCTTTCGATCAAATTGCCATGGTCTTCCAAGAAGAATGTGGCCAGCCCCCATTGGGAAAACATCACAACGGACCACATCTTGTTACTTTCCAATGGTTATTGGTACTTTGACTCTGCATCTTACCTTCAATTCGCCACACTCATTAAGCCATTGCAACTTATACGGCATTGGGTGCTTGAACACTTGCAGACCTAAGTTGTTTACCATAGTTTCATTAGCCACATTAGTGCAGCTGCCTCCATCAATAATGATGCTGCAAACCTTTCCTTGGACGTGACATCTTGAGTGAAAAAGGTTCTCTCTTTGCTCATATTTTTTGGTTTTTTTTGTACGCTTAGGATTTTTCTTGTTACCAATAATTGTTCTGCCATAGGAGGTTCAAGATACTCTTCTGAAGAATCAGAAAAGATGTCTTCTTTCTCGGACTCTTTTTTACCATTATCCAACAGAATCATGATCTTCTTGTTGGTGCATTCATTCGCATAGTGTCCTCTTCCTTGAAATTTGAAACACTTCACATCTCTTGTTCTAGTAGATGTAGTAGATTCAGATTTGCCCTTGACATCTTGAATGGTTGTTGAAGGTTTAGAATCAACTTTAGCAATCTGCTTTCCGTCCCTTGGTAGCTAGGTTTATTGTTAGATGCTCTGTAGCATGGCCTAGTATAACTTTTTCTTTTTAGCTGCTATTCCACCGTATAGCTTTGTGCAACATTTCTTCTAACTCCACATAATGTCCCAGCTCCATTCTATCTTGAATATCACGGTGAAGTCTCCTAAAAATCTTGCCATAGTAGCTTCTGCATCTTCTGAAATGTCTGCCTTGATCATGAGGGTTTTCAACTCCTGGTAATAGTCCTCAACACTTCTGCTCCCTTGATTGAGTCTTCTTAGCTTTTGGTGAAGTTCATGGTGGTAATGGCTGGGCACAAACCTTTTCCTCATTATAGATTTCATCTCAGCCCATGTTTCTACTGGATACTCACCATTACATCTTCTAGAAGTCACCAGTTGATCCCACCAGCTGAGTGCATACTCATAAAACTAAGTAGCAGCTACGCGGACCTTGTTGAGCTTGGAATAGTGTTGACAATCAAACACCAGCTCGATCTTCTTCTCCCATTCCAGGTAAGTGTCTGGATCGTTTTTGCCATAGAATGATGGTATCTTAAGTTTAATACCTCCTAAGGTGTCATTATGCGGGCTCTTAACAAATTTTGCCATAGAATGATGGTATCTTAAGTTTAATTTGGTGCTTCTGAAGTTTGATTTCCTCCTGACATAGCTACAAATACACTTAACAAATGTGTTAAACGTACCTGTTATAAAAAAAACAATTTCGATGAAAGGCGAAGAGTTGCGAGTGTGTTATTTTCTGAAGTGAAAATGCCATGGGTTGGGATCGATTTTGATGTGATAAACTGATATAATATTGGATAAAAACAACAATGCAATTATATGGATAGGTTTTCTTCGATTAATCAACTAATGCAAATCAATACACAAGTTGATGCAAATCATACACAAGTTGATGCAATCTAAGCAGATGGAAATGGAGAGATAGAGAGATTAGGGATAGGGATAACCAATCAGAAGTGTGCTCTGATACCAAATGATGCAATCTAAACATATGGAAATGGAAAGATAGAGAGATTAGGGATAGGGATAATCGATCAGAAGTGTGCTCTGATACCAAATGATGCGAACCTCCCAAGGAATGCACTTCTGGATGTGGTTGAGATAGGCTTTGCAATAGAATGAATCGAAATTCAATCTGTTCAAAGGTTGTTGATTGAAGGTTCACACAGTAACTGCAGAAAGACTATTGATTTACCTAAGATACTAGCTTAGATATTACACACCAAGGCTACTAAATGTTGACTAAAGGATATTACACACCAACAATCAGATTAAAAAGAGAATCACTCTCAAACTTGAGTGATGAAGTTTACAACTAAAAGCCCCTATTTATATTGTAAGGAGACGTAAATAGGAGGAGCCTACAACATTAAAATGATTGAATTTATAAGGGAATACTTGACCAGAGACCTTGACTTCATTAACTCTTATTTTGACTATGAATGTAGACACTTCTCCCCCCCCCCATTGATGATGGACCATTTTTAAGTGAACTCCTTTTGATTTTAAGAAAACAAATTGGGCTGGTTGTAATGTGATTCATTTGGCTCATTAAAAACCATACCAAAAAAACCAAATGGGAGAAAACTTGGGTAAGGGAAAAAGAGTACAAATGGATCACATTCCCATTTGTATGTTGTCTTGAGCTTGTACTAAAATCAGAGTTCTTTTAGTCACTTCTCCATTCAAGCTCAGTGAATTTGTTGTGCATTCTCCTTGTTGAGCATGCAGCTGATTGCCTCTTTGATTTTCTTACCCTTGGCTCGGGTTAATGGTCCGGCTGGTAGTGCAAGAGGTTCTTCATGTTCCAATGGTTCATTCCTAGCCATGAGTTTCTCTTTTTGTGTGCTTCCCATGCTCCTATCATCACTTTTGACTTGCACATGAATGATTCCTAATCCACCCGAGCTCACCTATGCGACGTCTGTCGCACACACTCTTTGTTCACTCGCCAAGTTCACCTAACCCACGAGCTACCCCTTTTTCTGAACCTTAGAAAACCTAATCCTAGGGATTTTCATCATACAAGTATTTATATGACTCCCTAGGAAACTCTATTCCATATTTAATAAATCTCTAATATTCACTAAGTATGTCTTTCTTTATTGTGCAGATTCTTGTCTTGCACAATACTCCAGAACTCATCCACTTTTGATGCGCCACATCACATCTCATGAGCTCTAATCAGATTGCACCATCTGTGCAACGTCCACCTGGACAACCCTTTGTTGTGCACAACCTGTGCAATGTCCACTTTATTGTGCAGAATCTTTCCTTGCATAATAGTCTTCACTGCTCATCCACTTGTGACATGATTCTTCACATTTCATGAGCTCCAATCATACTGCACCACCTATGCAACGTTCACCTGGACAATCTCTTCGTTGTTGCACCAACTGTGTAACGTTCACTTATTGTGCAGATTCTTTGTTTTGCACAATACTCTCAACTGCTCATCCACTTGTGACATGCCTCGTCACACTTCATGAGGTACAATCATATTGCACCTTCGCACTTCTATGCTAACAATCTCCTTCGCACTTCATGAGCTACATTTCATGTGCAGCGATCACCTTCACACTTCTATGTTAACAATCTCCCCCTTTTGGTCTAAGTATGACACGTCAATGTACTTGCATCAAACCAAATGACCAAGCACACACATACACACAACTAAACATGGATAACGTTCAAAACAACCAGTTATGAACAATCCAACACACAACCATTGATCTGAATTAGGTTCTAGTAAATTCTAGTTTCCTAAGACACATAGGTTTCGAATCAAAATACCCGGTATAGTTCCACATATGCCTCAACACCTAAACATCATAACAACATTTTGTCCTAGCACACCACAACATTTCAACCTAACGAGTACTCCTCCTATCGTTTAGAATTTGTTCCCCATCAGGTACTCATCATCGCGCTCTCTTCTTCTTCAATCCCACCTATTTGTTGCGCAAGTGTGTGACCACTCCATATGTATTCTCCCCCTACTTGAGTGCACACTTAGAGCAAAATTAACCACAAAGGTCAAATAAACCGAAGGTAGAGAGATACATGTACCTTTTGCACGCACTTGCACTTTTCGGACCAAGTTAGCAAGTGCTTTGAGATCAGCGGTTAGACTGGGTATTGAAGACGATTTAGACTCTTGTTTCACACTACGTCTTTGCTTTGGATCACGGTTCATTGCACAGGTCCTCTTTTGTCCGGTTCAACACCAATAGCCAAACTTGATCATAAATTGTCTTGCCAAAATCGAATTCCTATCTTTGAAGCATCATGGATAGAAATTGAGCTCTTCCCTTAATCATGGACAACTTGTTTGATGTTCGAAGCCAATTCCTTTCCAATGCATCTGTTTGCCTCCTGTTAAGGTGCTAAATCTCTCTTTACACATATGTCATGTTGATGTACAATTTATACTCAAAATCACATAAATTTGCATAAATTTCTCATGAGGAATGGGTTGGCTCTTATATGCACAGGAAACCAAAACACTAGATAAACATACATGCTCCACAAATCATCACCACTAAAATAAAAATGGTTAGTAATACACAAAACCGTTGCACAATAATGTACACCTGTTCAATTCTCCTGTATTTCACACTCTTATACATATGCATGAACACATCACACGCAGTTTGAATAGGTCTCAATGGAGTTTAAGTGCATTCATCATGCTGTCATAACCAAGAAACTCAAGGCAAATCGATTTTTTTAATTAAAACATAATTTATTAAAACAAAATCTACTCTATCGAACAACTACCTGTACGGAAAGTCCAACACATATGTAATCAATGGAAAACCATGCGATTGTCACTCTTCTCATCACGATGTGGTGCATTTAAAGAAAACTTAGGATCAACTTGCCAACCACCACTAATGCCATAAACATTCTGCAATGCAACCTATCAACATATAATTCATCATCAGAGGTTATAAAGGTCTGAATCATGATCTATCTCAACTGAGATTGTGATAGCAACCTGAGCCAAAAACATATTTTTCCATTCCCAAAGAATTTCACCTGTCCAATCCGGACAGTAATCATGTTTAGAACAGAATGTGGTATCATCTTGTGCCAAACCGACTATCCATCATGTTAGGCCTTATATTTTCTACACATTTTTCTCCCCCCCCCTTTTTTCGTTTTTCCCTTTTTTGTATCTACAACCATCGCCACTACTGCACAAGTTTATTGCACACAATGTTTATTTTACTAACAGTGGCTGATATGAGGTTTTGAGGAGGTGATCTATATAATGGGAGTAAAACACATCGTGACTCAAGATTATGACAACCCTCATGAGATCCTCACTAATACACACTCGGTCAGATCTCACACATACCAAGAGCTTTTTGTAGAGAGACAAACGTGTTAAATCCAATGACTTTGCAAAAGTATCAACAAGTTGTTTCTCATATGCAACATGAACAATTTCAACAACTTTATCCTCCACTAATTCCCTAAAAAAGTGATGCCTAATGTCATTATGCTTAGTCCGTGAGTGCTGAACAGAATTCTTAGACATACTTATTGCACTCATGTTATCACAATACACAAGAGGGATTTGAAATTTCATACTGTAGTCAACACGCGTGTGTTATATCCAGAGGAGTTGTGTGCAACTGCTGTCGCATCCCATATACTCAGATTCTACTGCTGAAGGTGTGACACACCCGTTGTGTCTTCTACTATCCAACTTAGGAGCCTTTTGGGTTACTGTGCCTGAATGAATTTTTGAAGGTCAAGCATATTCAACTGTCCATGTCGTCTGTGGCACATGCCTAAATGGGACTCAACTGTTGAAAGACACGACACTGATGCAGTCCACATGTAGCAGTTGTTAATTGACCTAACTCCAAATAGCTTTGAGTTCCCTTGCTCATTTATAGCTCGACAGTCATTTTTGGTGAATTCCACTGTCCAACCCTCATCGCATAGTTGACTGACACTGATTAGATTTGCTTTCACACCTTATACGTAGTACACATTTTTAAAGCACGGTTTTGTATCTGAGTTGTGTTCACCAACACAAACTATTTTCCCCTCAGCTCCATCTCCAAATATCATATTGCCTTTTTTTGCTTTGACCCACGTTTTCAAAAGGGTTGGATCTCCTGTCATGTGTCGAGAACATCCACTGTTAAAGTATCTGATAGGACATTCACGGCTTGATCCACAGACATGAGTTACCTTGCCATCGTGACTCTCTTTCCCCTGTGCATTCTGTTGTTATACACACACATTACACACAGTTTCCCTGTTCAACACCGTGAGTACCTTCTCATACAACACTGTTTTGTCAATCCACACCATACGATATTTTTTAGGTTCTGGATAGCATTGACCTTCAGCCCAAGCCTTTTTGATTCATGCTCAAGCTCTACACTTTTGTCTGACATGCCCCTTCTTTCCACAGTGGTAGCATCCCTTTTGTCTGACTCCAATGTAACCACTTACTGCAAGATCTCTTACAGCTTCAACTGAGCTTTTGACAGTGGAATGATTCTCCAATACACTCCCACGTCTTTGAGCACTAGTACCTTTAACAAAGTTCTTCAAGTTAGTGTCATCACCCTTGGAACTTGAACCTTCATTCTCTGCATATCCTGTGTAACCTAGTACCCAATTGTGTTTTGGAGATCTTCCCATGGCTAAGATCTGATCCAACGACTCAAGTCCTTTATTCAGCATTTGAACCTTTTTGTAGTTCTCTGTCAGATCGTGTTCCAATGCTTTTGATGGGGACATCAGGTCGTATGGCCAAACAGGAGACCAGACTGGCCGACCAGGGAGCTTGCCCGAGACAGCCGGGCTATTTGGCCCATCTGCTGGCCCAAGTGGTACCACCAAGCCTTCGACCAGCCGGACCGGACCGACCAACATTTCCGGCAGAGAGGCCCAAACCTCCGGCCCAACTAGCGGCGACGTGGATGACACCACCGGCCCAACTGGCGGCGATGTGGATGACACCGACGGCCCAATTGGTGATGCCGCCGGCTCAGGGATCGACTTGGCCGGCTCAGATGACATTTCGGCCAGTACCTCGTATAGTTCAGCCAGTACAGCCGATCCAGCCAGTTGCACCACCATTTCAACATCTACACAAAGAGACTCGGACCCGATAAGCTACCAGCTTCAAGACATGCATCTAGAGGAAGTCTCTACACTAGTGGTGCCACCAGGAGCAATGACAAGGAGCAGATCAAGGGTTTTCTTCCACAAGTTCATCTTGTGGGTCGACAAGCTCCTAGAAGATGATCGACAAGGAACATTAGGCCAAGAGTGTAAAGAAGAGTACAAAAGCTTCCCAACAATGCAAGGGACTTCAGAGAATTGGGCTTTAGTGGCAAGAGAGGTCGGCCCAAAGATTCGTAACCCTAATCCAAGTCGAAGACTAGGAGCTAGGCGCATGCATGCAACAAGGTCGGCCACCTTCCATTTCTTAACCGATAGGTAAGAATGGTAAATTTTCATATCATATACTTGCATTTTCTGTTTTGCAGGGTAGGATTTAGAATGTTTACATTTTGAGTCAAAGATATTTTAGGTAGAAGTCCTTTTCGGTTATACACTTTTGCAAATTTTTCATTTGTGCATTTTTGTAAGTTTTCTATTTTTATTTGAGTCGACCATAGAAGGTCAAGCTGTCGAGCATATTAATAAGGCTCCTTCCAGAATTGTAGTTCGACAACCTTTTTAATATTAATAAAGATCGAATTTTTTTCTACAAGTTTTTCTCTCAAGAGACTTGTGTGCTTAGAACCTAGTCGAGACCATCCCTCCTAACTCTAAGTTTGTGATTTATCATGAGGTTCATCACCCCTCATGTGGTTCACTTCACCCTTCCATCAATTACCAAATAGAAAACCCCCATCCAGAAGCCTAAGGTTGAGTTTCTCACCTAATCTTCTCCACACAGCCCACGCGCATACATCCTTGAATCGAGGCTTGTATCAGCTTTGCTCTTATCTCTTTCTTGACGTAGAGCTCATTCATCTCGTTCAACTTTGTTTCCAACTTCTGAATCCTTTGTCTCTCTGGATGTTCCTGTTGTACAAATTTTGTTGCTTGCACAGGACGAGTTTCTACCGTGTTTGTGTTGTTGCTACTCTCTAGCTCCATAATATTGACCTTTGCTTCCAATATTGTTTTGTCATTGACCAATTGTAAATTGATGTTACTTAGCGACACCCAATTGTCAAACACCACTTGATATTCGGCCTTTGCATCCACTTCAGCATCATCATCTGAATCTGAATCAAGTTCATCATTGTGATCCACTTCCTCTCCTACAAATGCAACAAAATTCATCAGATTATTCTCATCATCTCTCTCATCAGATTTTGTGACACTAAAACTTAAAAGAGACTTTTCACTCCCTTTCTTAAGGTTTGGAAATTTGGCTTTTGTGTGTCCAATCCCTTTGCACTAGAAGCATTTGAGTTCTTTTCTCTTAGCAAGTGGGCAGTCTGATTTGAAGTGACCATAACCCTCGCATTCATGACATTGAGCATCACGTCTTCGGTTTGACTTGGTGTTTTCATTTTTCCCCACTCTGTTCGAGGTACAATCAACATCTTATCCTTGTCCCTGTGCAATCGGCTTGGATTTTCCTCTTTCCATTCTTTTCAGAACCTTTTTAAAGCTTCTTGCCATCAAGCTCACACTCTCCTCGATCTTTTGATTCATGTTCTCCTCAAACTTCTTGATTTGGTCCTCTTCTCTATTGATGGCAAAGGCAATCCTCTTTTTTGCTTTAGGTTGCTTAGACGAAGCTTCCATCTCTTCATCGTTTAGCATACCTAACAATTGTGAGAACTTCATATCATCGGTATTCATAGCCATCTCAACATCTTCTTGACAAGTTTTTTTTCTTTGTAAACTTCCCAAAACCTGCGGCGTCAATCGCAATAGAGCTCAACTTAGAACCAAAACTAGAGATCGATTCCTCACTATCCATGCAGAGATTCTCAAACTGTGAGGCTAAATGATCTAACCTTGTTCTCTTCACTGTAGATGTACTTCAAAAGTGTTTACAAGGATATCGTAGGCGTCTTTGGTTGTTGCACATCTTTGAACCAGTTTGAACTGTTCAAGGTCGATTGCACAGAAAATTTTAAATGCCTTGGAGTTGAATTTCGATGCACTCTTGTCTGCCTCAGTCCATCTTTTCTTTGGTTTTGGCACTTTTTCTCCTTCATGGGTCAGTATGGTTGGTTCTTCCCATCCCATCTCTATAGCAGTCCATGCATCTTAATTGATTCTCCGAATACGTTGTCTCATCCGCACTTTCCAATGCCAAAGTTATTCTCATCGAGAATAAGAGGTTTCTAAACAGCAATAAGCTCCTTTGGTGTCTCCATATTCCTCCACAGGATCTCAACCTGTTACTAGATTTCAAATCCATTGGCGGTGACCCGATATGATACCAATTGAAAGAACTGGAATATGAATAACAGTTTAAAACGAATTAAACAAAGAGGTTTACGTGTGCAAACTCACAAAACTTTTATTAGAAATCTCTTAAACAAATTCCTTACAACTTGTTTAATCAGCTTTAAATGACGTCATCCTTGACTCGCCCCTGAACGATTCCTAATCTACCCGAGCTCACCTGTGCGATGCTTGTCGCACACACTCTTTGTTCACTCGCCAAGTTCACCTAACCCACAAGCTACCTCTTTTTCTGAACCTCAGAAAATCTAATCATATGGTTTTTCATCATACAAGTATTTATATGACTCCCTAGAAAACCCTAATTCCATATTTAGTAAATCTCCAATATTCACTAAATATGTATTTCCTTATTGTACAGATTCTTGTCTTGCACAATATTCTCCAAAACTCATCCACTTGTAACGTGCTACGTCACACCTCATGAGCTCCAATCATTGCAGCACATGTGCAACATCTTCCTGGACAATCCTTCGTTATTGCACAATATGTGCAACGTCCATCTTATTTTCCAAAGTCTTGTCTTGCACAATAATCTTCACTCCTCATCCACTTGTGACATGTCTCGTCACATTTCATAGGTTTCAATCATACTGACCTGTGCAACGTCCATCTAGACAACCTATTCGTTGTTGCACCACCTGTACAACATTCACTTTATTGTGCAAAATTTTTATTTTGTACAATATTCTCCACTGCTCTTCCACTTGTAACATGTCTCGTCATACTTAATGAGTTACAATCATATTACACCACCTATGATCACATTCGCAATTATGTGTTAACAATGTTGACTTATAATTGATTTTTTTTTTGGGGTAGAATATCATGGATATAGAATAAATTAGAGACTTATACCCAATCTGTAGTATTATTTAATGTATAAATAGTTTATAATTTTCGGTGGTTAGTTGGGGTGCAAAATATAATTTTATTTCATTATAAATAAATATGTACAAAAATATAGAAATATATGGAGATTACTTACATTTAAATTTCTTACAAGAAGTAGAATACATAATATTGAAAACATTTATACTACTGCAGAATATATTTGAGTTGACTCTATTACAAATTTTTTAATAAATACAGTATTTTAAAGTATTTTTTAAATATACTATGACTATTTTTCTGTAAAAAATATCATAAAAGTAATATAAAATAACTAAAAACAAGAAATGAAAACAAATTTAAATTTTTAATTAGACTACGATAATTTACTTTTAATTATAATTTATTTAACGTAAATAAATATTTTTTACATAAGAATTTTTTACTATTTTTGAGAAAAAATTGTTTCGGTATTTTTAGAACAAAACCTTTTAAACTATGATATTTGGACAAAATTGTTAAAGAAAAATTTTTGCTCTGAAATAGTAATCATTAAATTTAAAACATATTACTTGTTTTATTTGGGACTCAACAAACCATTCCAATATTGTAACATTTTCATATGAATAAAACAAAATTGAATTTTACACAACTGATATAGAAGTAGGGGTAGTTCAACCATTTATGTATTTTGTATGGTCACAAAAAAATGCATTAGTTTGAAGTATGTTTTTATATTTATGTGAAAAATATAACCTCCATTGTTTCAAAGTTATGTTTATATTTAACAACATTATTTTGGTTAAAATTTCAAAGATATGCGTTCATCAAAAATTTTAAAATGTAAATGTTAGTGCAAACAAGCAATCTTTGACTAAGATGTTGACTAAGAGGTGATAAATGTATAGAGTATCTCTAGAGAAATTATAGAACATTTTAAAAAAATAACATTATATTAATATGTTATTAACAAAAATATCATACTTATATATAATCATTATAGTAAATTTCACATAAATATATAAATAGAATTAAATCATTATAATAATTATAATATATACCATTGTTATTAATTTGGTTATATAATCAATATATTTTATTAAATTAACTAAAAATACTATTAAATTCATAAAAGAAATTATTTTTCTTTCTTTAATTTATGTATACAAAATTAATATTAAAAATAATTTTAAATAAAATTTAAAATAAATAATATTATATAATTTGTGAATATTTTTCCCCATACAAAGAGTGAGTATAAATCTAGTATATATTTAATCTAAAATCAAGTTTAATTTCAAAAAGTCTCCATAAAATTTATTTTGTCAACCAATTAGACATAGTAAATTGAATTGATCTTTTGATAATAACTTGATGAAGATGTTTGGTACGTTTTCCTGGAATATATATCACCACTCGTAGTTATCACCACTCGTAGTTATCACCACTCGTAGTTATCACCACTAGTAGTTATCACCACTCGTAGTTATCCTCGTCACATGACATAAAATTTCAAACGCAGTTTTTTTCTTATTTCCGAAAATATCATCCAAAAATCAAAATTACTTAAATCTAATAATTCTCTCATCAACTTTAGATTTGATTCGATTGTTCCGCTTATAAGACAGGGGTCGATATCATTAAGTTTCTGAATCAATTTTTAAGTTTCATTCCTCCTAAAACAATTCATATCTTTTTCTGCGCTCTTTAATTTGCTAAAACTTTTTGAATTATCACAAGATGCTGAATTATTTTCATTTCATAGAGTTGCACGGAAATTTGAAAATTCATAATATATGGTTGATTTCTCAAATAAAAAAGACTTAACAGGATTCATTTTTGGGTTTTAACTTGCCATTTAACCAGGATCTTGCTCCTTTTTTATTCTTGGCCAATACTCCTCTTTTCACCTTACATCTCTTTTTTCCAAACTTTGGATTCACTTGGTATTTGAATAATTGGTTCATTGATCTTGAGGAACCTAATACCATCTTCTTAAACTATGAGTTTGAAGTTGATAAAACATAATGATCTCTAATTCGTGCTCCGATGTGGACCATCTTTTTATTTTTGAATTTTTTAATGTTTCTCAAGAATTTAACTTCTCTTGGGAAAAAAAATAGTTATCTGATTTCACCGCGTACACTTTGAAGAAAAAATCTTTTTAGTCTAAAAACATGATACATGTTAGTGGTAGTGATTGGGATTCTATCATCTTTCTTCAGTAAAATTTTTCCTTATTTCTCATCGCTATGGATTGAGTTATTTGTGGTAATGATAATTTTTTTTGGAAAATCGCATAAACGCTCAAATCAACTGACACTTTAAATCTTTAGAATTTATCACTAACACAATAAACATCAAAACTTACAAATTGAACAGTTTTAACACTAAAATTCAGTCCCGGTTACGCAACGTTAAATACAATGGATGTTAAAACGTCGTTAAATAAAAATAACCCCGTTAAATATATTAAACGGATGTTAACTCGCTGTTAAATTAAAAAAATGTGGGGTTGGAAGTCAGGTATTAGGTCCTGAAACCTTCACAAAAATTGCAAAAATCTTAGGGTTCTTCGCAAGTCAAATCGATTTGGGGAAAAGTTGTGCAATCGATTGTAGAGAGAAATAGAGACTACGCACGGTTCAGAATGAATGAGTTTGAAGTTCGTATTTTAATGGATTTTGACTCGATTTTATGTGATTTACGAAATCAATTGTTGAAAAATCTGTTGGAGCCAAAATCGTTTGAATGGGTTGCTATTAAGGGAGTCGATTTTAGGGTTTAGATTGAATGGTTGTAGTGTAGTCGATTGAATGGGTTTTGATTAGGGGAGCCGATCTTAGGGTTTGCATTTGTGTTTGGATTTGTGTTTGCGGTGGGATTTCAATTAGGGAAATCGATTAAAATAGAGTTTCGATTGAATGGGTTTGTTTAGTGGAGTCAATTGAATGGATTTGGAGTAGGGGAGTCAATTTTAGGGTTCCATTTGTCTCGGTGATGGTGTTTTGATTAGGATGGGGTTTCAATTAGGATGGGGTTTCATTTAGGATGGGGTTTCAATTAGGATGGGGTTTCGATTAGGATGGAGTTTCGAATGAATGTGTTTGTTTAGTGGAGTCGATTGAATGGATTTGGAGTCGGGGAGTCGATTTTAGGGTTTTATTTGTCTCGGTGATGGGGTTTCGATTAGGATGGGGTTTTGATTAGGATGGGTTTCGATTAGGATGGGTTTCGATTAGGATGGAGCTTTGATTAGGATAGTTTACCTTCCATTTTTCAATTACCGAAACCCTAATTTGTAATATCTCCTCCGATTGTGTTGTGTTTCGATTAGGATATCTCCTCCGATTAGGATAGTTTGCCTTCCAGTTTCGATTAGGATGGGGTTTGTGTTTCCTATGAGTAACCGCGATTGTGTTGGTTTTTTATGTTTGGGAATTCCATTCGATTTTTACGGCTTCGACTTTTATTCATGTTTATGATCTGGATTAATACATTAATCGATAGGTCTTTGCATTTCATTAGATTATTTTATTCTAACTGTTGATGTATTGTGTTTTTCTACAGTAACGATGGAATGGTGAAACTCATAATATACTTTGGTGGTTTTATGAGAAAAAAAGCAGAAGATTACAAGTATTTAGAGGAATTAGGACAAAAAAGAGTGGCATGGAAGATATCGGATATACGTTGGCAGAAATTTGAAGAATTTCTTTCGATGGAGAAAGTGTGTGCTCTAATATACTTAATTTGGTATAAAAAACAAAGTGAAAATATGGCAAACCTTCAGTACTCGTTGGAACTAGTGGAGGACGAGTTATCGGAACTGTGTTTCCTTGCTGAACTACCTGGTGAAGTAGAAATATTTTTCGAACACGCTTGCTCGAAATATGATCTGGTTGTATCCGAGTTTGGTACTTTTGTGTAATGATATGGTGTTGCTGAATTTACAACTTTAATTCACATTAAAAACACAAGCAATGTTACAACTAAACAACAATGTCAACTAATGTCAACTTTCATTACACAAATGTTCCCGTGAATGTCAACCTTCATTCCCATTACAACTAAACAAGAATGTCAACTTTCATCATTCCCATTACAACTAAACAAGAATATTACTCAAGCACGATAATACATTCCTACAATTCCCAACACAGCTCCAAGCACGGTGGTAAATACAACAGTTAAATCAATCAAAACATTCTGCAACACCCGACTGCTCTCGATTATTATCTATACTTCTCGCTTGAGTGCTTCACATTCTAAACTTGTGTGATTCAATTCATCCATTCTTGAACTCGGTGTAACCATCTTATTTTCAAGATCACTACTTAGCCTTCTTACCGTGTCTCTTAAATTTTTTATCTCCTCTCTTTGTTGAGTCATGACATATCTTGCCTTCAACAATGCAATATGTTGCCACCCATGCGGTTTCTCTAAATCATACCAATAGAAAAAATTTCAAGACTCGTAACCATGACCAATTTTACGCTTTCTACAAGTGTAAAACCTTCTTCCGAGATTGTCATTAGTCCAAGCTTTCAAGATTTTTGCTGGTAGATTGCAATTATACAACACACTACTCCCACTTTTGTATTCTATTGTTGAATAACTTCCACTATGAGATATCTTCACACAAAAAATCAGTATATCATTGTCAAATAACACCATAAATATCCACTACAAACAACAACAGCTCAAATTCAGCATCAGTTCTAAAGGTTTATACATCATTTCGAAAAACCCCATCACCCCGAATTCAACATCATCCCAAATCCCGAATTCAACAATCAACAACAACCCTAACTCGAAATATACAAAATTTCGACAAACAACATCATCCCTGATGGGGACATCAGGTCGTATGGCCGGCCAGGAGACCAGACTGGCCGACCAGGGAGCTTGCCCGAGACAGCCAGGCTATTTGGCACGTCTGCCGGCCCAAGCCATACCGCCGGACCCTCGACCCACAGGACCGGACCGATCAACATTGCCGGCAGAGAGGCCCAAATCTCTGGCCCAACTGGTGGCGACGTGGATGACACCGCCGGTCCCATTGGTGATGCCGCCGGCTCCGGGATCAACTTGGCCCCACCAGAAGACATTCCGGCCAACACCTCGCACAGTCCAGCTGGTACAGCCGATCTAGCCGAGTACACGGGCATTTTAACATCTACACAAGAAGACTCGGACCAGATAAGTTACCAGCTTCAGAACATGCATCTAGAGGAAGTCTCTACACCAGTGGTGCCACCAGGAGCAATGACAAGGAGTAGATCAAGAGCACTCTTCCACAAATTCAGCTTATGGGTCAACAAGCTCCTAAAGGATGATCGACAAAGGACAGTGGGCCAGAAGTGCAAAGAAGAGTCCAAAGGCTTCTCAACAATGCAAGGGACTTCAGAGACTTGGGCTTTAGTGGCAAGAGAGGTCAGTGCCCAAAGATTCTTAACCCTACTCTAAGTCGAATACTAGGAGCAAGGCGCGTGCATGCCACAAGGACGGCCACCTTCCATTTCTTAGCCGTGAGGTAAGAAAGGTAAGTTTTTAATTCGAATATTTGCCTCTTTCTGTTTTGCAGGGTAGGATTTAGATTGTTTACATTTTTTAGTCAAAGACATTTTAGGAATAGGTCATTTTTCGGTTATGCACTTTTGTACGTTTTTCATTTGTGCACTTTTGTAAATTTTCCTTTTCTTTTTTTGAGTTGACCCTAGAAGGTCAAGCTGTCGACCATATTAATAATTCTCCTTACAGCATTGTAGTTTGACAATCTTTTTGATAATTAAAAAAGTGCGAATTTTCTTCTACAAGTTTTTCTCTCAAAAGAGACTTGTGCGCTTAGAACCTAGTTGAGACGAGCCCTCCTAGCTCTAAGTTTGTGATTTATCACGAGGTTCATCACCCCTCGTGTGGTTCACTTCACCCTTCACCCAATACCAAACCAAAAATCCCCTATCCACAAGTCTAAGGTCGAGTTTCTCACCTAACCTTCTCCAAACAGACCACGCGCATATAAGCCTTGAATCGAGGCTTGTATCATTTTGGTATCAGAGCTTAAAGCTCCTGAACCAGTTTGTTTCTATCCTCTAGTTAGTTTTGTTTCTTGTTCTTGCGTTAGTTTAAGTCGCATTAAAGAAAAAACAAAAAAATAACATTAAACTCCAAACCGAATGCATCTAGCTTCTACGTGTATCACTAGGGCTTAGATTCACTTTTGTATTACCATTTACGTTTTTCTTTTTGCTTAAATCATATTTTCATTATTTTTAAGTTAAATTAAAAAGAAAAGAAAAAGAAAATAGGAAAAATACCAAAAGAATTCGACTAGGACAGCTAGCACTAGTTGTCAAGAAAGTTTCTATTTTTCAAGTCTTCTATTTTTTTCAAATTTTTCCTTTTCTCAGATTTTCCTTTTTGCATTTTTTCGAATTTCCCTATAAAAGAAAACCCTCCTAATTAATTTAGGAGCAGAATAACTTGTCGTTTTTCTTTGTAGTACGCAATGGAAGAAAAGAATAGAGAAGCAGCCGAAGCCATGATGGCCATGTTCACCACCTTCCAAACGCAACTCGCGTCAATAGGCGAGAGGTTGGAGCGCGTGGAGAGGCCTGTGAGATTCCAGGCCATAAGGCACGTGAGAGCTGAGCAAGACCGTGCTGAGGGTCCTGGGCACCTTAGGACACGGCACGAAAAGGAGGAGCCCTAGCCAGATGGAGAGGAGGACGCACCACCTCATAACTATCACCATATAGGCCGAGAGGACCTCCACGGTAACCATAGGCAGAAGGTGATGGCTTCGAGCCATATGGACATCACCAGAGACCAAGGATGCCTCTTAGACATCATGAGGATGGAGATGCACACGCCTACAACCGGGTAACTCATCCTGATGTTAAGCTAACACCTCCGACTTTTGCAGGAAAAGTAGACCCCGAGGCCTACCTAGATTGGGAGAGAAGGATGGATCACATCTTCGATCACTACAACCAACCAAGCCCTAGGAGAGTCTCCATGGCAGTAGCACAGCTCACGGACAATGCCTTCAACTGGTGGGATCGTGAGGTGTCTGACCAAAGGAGGAAAAGATTGAGGCCCGTCGACTCATGGGTCGATATGAAAGACCTCATGAGACAAAGGTTTGTTCCACCTTATTTTCATAGAGATTTGCAACGACGTTTTCGTACTCTTAAGTAGGGTACCAAATCAGTAGAGGAGTACTATGAAGAGTTTGAGAGACTTAGGAACAGGCTGGAGCTCAATGACGATGAGGAGGCTTTGATGGCACAATTCTTGGATGGACTTCAAGAAAGAATCAGCCGCAAGGTGGAAAGGCAAATCTACAATGACTTCAAGGACTTCACCTATCTGTCCAGGCTGAGCAGCACATCAAACGTAAGAACCAAGACATCTGCAGCAAGCCTAAGACGTCTTGGGCGCCAAGCAACATTCCCAAGCCCGTAGACAAAGAGGCAAAAGCATAGAGATCGAGCCATGGTTCAAGAGCAAGCCTCTTGAGCCAACCCGTGACCAGAGAGAGCCTAGTAAGTCCTCTAACCCTCAAAGATCACGTGACATCACTTGTTTCAAGTGTAGGGGTCGTGGACACATCTCAAGAGAGTGCCCAAACAACCGGGTCATGCTGATTACGGAGGCTGGAGAATATGAGTCCCAAGATGAAGAGGACTATGAACCAGAAGAAGAATATGGTGACATTGAGTACCCTGATGTGGGGAAGTGCTGGTCACTAGACGCATCCTCAGTGCAATGGTGGATCCTTCAGAGACCATCCAAAGGGAGAACATCTTCCACAGCCGTTGCACCATCAAGCGCAAGGTATGTAACCTCATCATAGATGGTGGTTCTTGCACTAACGTTGCTAGTGCATATATGGTTGATAAGCTAGGTCTAGAGAAGACAAGGCATCCTTGACCATATAGACTGAGATGGCTCGATGACAAAGTGGAGCTCAAGATCCATGAACAAGTCACTGTGCCATTTAGTGTGGGCAAGTACCAAGACCAAGTCGTGTGCGACGTGGTGCCCATGCAAGCTGGCCATCTTCTGCTAGGAAGGCCATGGCACTTTGACAAAGAGACCAGACATGATGGCCGAACCAATCTCTATACTTTTGTGCATAACAAAAGAAAGGTCAGCCTAACTCCTTTTACACCTACCCAAGTACACGAGCTACAACTCCAAATGAGTAAGGAAAAGAAACTTATCAAGTCTAATTTTCTTATTCAACCAAGCCGTGTCCGGAGAGCTTTAGCCTCGAAGGATTTAATGTTACTAATGGTCTTCAAAGAAACTTTTAGTATAGAACAGTAACAGGTAGAGCTACCTTCTGAAGTAGCAATTCTCCTCAATAAGTTCCAGGATGTGTTCCCAGAGGAGATACCAGCAGGCTTGCCTCCCTTACGTGGCATAGAGCACCAGATCGATCTCGTGCCCGGAGCAGCCCTGCCCAACCGGCCAGCCTACCGGATGAGTCCAGAAGAGTCTAAGGAGCTTGAGAAGCAAGTCAAGGAGCTCTTGGAGAAAGGCTATGTTCGAGAGAGTCTCAGTCCATGTGCCGTACCAGTACTGCTAGTGCCCAAGAAGGATGGAACATGGCGAATGTGCGTGGACTGCCGAGC
This sequence comes from Pugionium dolabratum, assembly GCA_018901945.1. Classification (NCBI taxonomy): domain Eukaryota; kingdom Viridiplantae; phylum Streptophyta; class Magnoliopsida; order Brassicales; family Brassicaceae; genus Pugionium; species Pugionium dolabratum. The sequence continues at coordinate 47,945 of JAEVFF010001159.1, read as the reverse complement.
AATCAACAACATCACAGTCAAGTACCGGCATCCAATACCACGGATGGATGACATGCTAGATGAGCTAAGTGGAGCCACGGTCTTCTCCAAGATAGACCTCAAGAGTGGATACCACCAGGTCAGGATGAAGGAAGGTGATGAATGGAAAACTGCTTTCAAGACAAAGCAAGGGCTCTACGAGTGGACAGTCATGCCATTTGGCTTGACTAATGCCCCAAGCACATTCATGCGCCTTATGAACCAAGTTCTTAGGGCGTACATCAGTAAGTTTGTTGTAGTTTATTTCGATGACATTTTAGTTTACAGTAAATGCTTAAGGGATCACCTCACACATCTTGAGTTGGTGCTTAAAACCCTTCGACAAGAAGAGCTTTATGCCAATCTCAAGAAGTGCATCTTTTGTACTGATAAACTTGTCTTTTTAGGTTTTGTTGTAAATTCACAGGGCCTACAGATTGATGAAGAGAAGATTCGAGCCATACAAGAATGGCCAACACCAGGCAACATCAGCCAAGTAAGGAGCTTCCACGGACTGGCCAGCTTCTATAGGAGATTCGTGCCCAAATTCAGCAGTATTGCCTCACCACTGACGGCAGTAGTGAAGAAGAACGTGGGATTCAGCTGGGGAGAAGCTCAGGAGAAGGCATTCCAGGCCTTGAAGGACAGCCTTACACATGCACCAGTGCTTGTCCTGCCCGACTTCAACAAGACGTTTGAAGTGGAGTGTGATGCCTCTGGAATAGGCATAGGAGCAGTGCTAACCCAAGGAGGGAGACCAGTGGCATACTTCAGTGAGAAGCTAGGTGGTGTCTCACTGAACTACCCCACTTATGACAAGGAGCTTTATGCCCTTGTCTGAGCATTGGAGACTTGGCAGCATTACTTGCTGTCCAAGGAGTTTGTGATCCACACTGATCACGAGACTCTCAAACACCTCAGAGGGCAAACCAATCTCAAGAGAAGACATGCCAGGTGGATGGAGTTCATAGAGACCTTCCCGTACGTCATCAAGTACAAGAAGGGCAAAGACAATATGGTAGCCGATGCACTATCAAGGAGGTTTGCCTTGATATCCACCATGGAGGCAAAGATCCTAGGATTCGAGCACATCAAGGACCTATAAAAGGATGATCCTGACTTTGCTGAGAGCTACAAGGAGTGTGGCATAGGGACTCATGGCAAGTTTTACATCCATGAGGGATTCTTGTTCCGAGAGAGAAGGCTGTGCATACCACAAGGATCATTACGAGAACTTATCATCCGGGAAGCTCATGGAGGAGGACTCATGGGCCACTTTGGTGTCGACAAGACTCTAGTAGTGGTCAAGGAGCACTTCTACTAGCCACACATCAAAAGGTCAGTAGAAGCCCATTGTGCAAGGTGCATCACTTGCAAAAAGGCGAAGACCCAAGTGCACCCTCACGGGTTATACCTCCCACTGCCCATACCTACACATCCATGGGTGGACATCTCAATGGACTTTGTTCTAAGTCTGCCCAAGATCAACCACAAAGATGAAATCTTTGTAGTGGTGGACAGATTCTCCAAGATGGCACACTTCATTCCGTGTGCCAATGTTAATGATGCCACGCAAACAACCGAGCTGTTCTTCAGGGAGATAGTACGACTTCATGGAGTGCCAAGGACCATCGTGTCAGAAAGGGACACCAAGTTCCTCAGCCATTTTTGGAGGACCCTTTGGAGGAAGCTAGGCACGAAGCTACTCTTCTCTACCACCTGCCATCCTCAAACCGATGGCCAAACTGAAGTTCTCAACCGGACACTATCAACTCTCCTCAGGACTACACTAGGTAAAAACCTCAAGACTTGGGTGGAGTGCCTGCCATTCATAGAGTTCGCTTACAACCGAGTCGTGCACTCAGCAACCAAGAAGACACCCTTTGAAGTAGTATACGGTTTCAACCCTCTCACCCCATTGGAGCAAACACCACTGCCACCAGCAGAAATAACCAACCTCAATGGAGCATCCAAGACAGAGTTCATAAGGAAGTTACACCAAAGGGTAGCAGAGAACTTGGAGAAGAGAACCAGGCAGTACGTGACTCATGCTAACAAGGGAAGAAAGGAGGTGATCTTTCAACCAGACGATTGGGTGTGGCTACACCTATGGCAGGAGAGGTTCCCCAACCTAAGGAGTTCCAAGCTAGCACCAAGAGGAGATGGACCATTCAGAGTGCTAGAGAGGATCAACAACAACGCCTACCGGAATGAGCTCCCAGGTGAGTTTAATGTGTCCAACACGTTCCATGCAGATGAACCAGTTTTGAGGTCAAAACCTACTGAAGAGGGAGGAGATGATGGGGACATCAGGTCGATGGCCGGCCAGGAGACCAGACTGGCCGACCAGGGAGCTTTCACGAGACAGCCGGGCCATTTGGCACGTCTGCCGGCCCAAGCGGTACTGCCGGACCCTCGACCCACAGGACCGGACCGATCAGCATTACCGGCGGAGAGGCCCAAATCTCCGGCCCAACTGGTGGCGACGTGTATGACACTGCTGGTCCCATTGGTGACGCGGCCGGCTCCGGGATCAACTTGGCCAGACCAGAAGACATTCCAGCCAGCACCTCGTATAGTCCAGCCGGTACAGCCGATCCAACCGATTACACGGGTATTTCAACATCTACACAAGAAGACTCGGACCAGATAAGCTACCAGCTTCAGTACATGCATCTAGAGGAAGTCTCTATACCAGTGGTGCCACCAGGAGCAATGACAGGAGTAGATCAAGAGCACTCTTCCACAAATTCAGCTTATGGGTCAACAAGCTCCTAGAGGATGATCGACAAAGGATAGTGGTCCAGAAGTGCAAAGAAGAGTCCAAACGCTTCTCAACAATGCAAGGGACTTCACAGACTTGGGCTTTAGTGGCAAGAGAGGTCAGGGCCCAAAGATTCCTAACCCTACTCCAAGTCGAAGACTAGGAGCAAGGCGCGTGCATGCCACAAGGACGGTCACCTTCCATTTCTTGGCCGTAAGGTAAGAAAGGTAAGTTTTCAATTCGAATATTTGCCTCTTTCTGTTTTGTAGGGTAGGATTTAGATTGTTTACATTTTTGAGTCAAAGACATTTTAGGAATAGGTCCTTTTTCGGTTATGCACTTTTGTACGTTTTCCATTTGTGCACTTTTGTAAATTTTTCTTTTCTTTCTTTGAGTCGACCCTAGAAGGTCAAGCTGTCGAGCATATTAATAAGGCTCCCTCCAGCATTGTAGTTCGACAACCTTTTTGATAATTAATAAAGTGCGAATTTTTTTCTACAAGTTTTTCTCTCAAAAGAGACTTGTACGTTTAGAACCTGTTAAGACCAGCCCTCCTAGCTCTAAGTTTGTGATTTATCACGAAGTTCATCACCCCTCGTGTGGTTCATTTCACCCTTCACCCTATACCAAACCAAAAACCCCCTATCCACAAGTCTAAGGTCGAGTTTCTCACCTAACCTTCTCCAAACAGCCCACACGCATATAAGCCTTGAATCGAGGCTTGTATCAATCCCGAAGTCAATATACACCCTAGACAAGCAAACCCAAAACCTATAAACTCAAAAAACCCAATCAAAAACCACCTCAGCCTCATAAAATTACAATCAATTTCGGACAAAATCAAATCGTTTTCATCCTTCTTACCTCGATCGAGTATTATATGGTATCTCAAATCTTCATTTAACTCTTCCTTCCTTCTTTCATTTGAACTCGATCGATCGACCAAAATTTTCCCCCTTTCTCACAAACCCTAATACAAACGATCTTAACCGGGTGCTAACTCCTTCTTATCAGTTTAAAATAAACAAATCCCACGTGTTTATTTAAAATAAACGGGGTTAACTCCTTCTTAATGGAGGTTAAATTTCTCTTAACGCCGGCTTAAGTTATGTTACTTCTATTTCACAGAAAATAATCGGGTGTTAATTCGAGTGTTAAAATGATAAAATGTTAATTTTACATGTTTATTCTATAAGTGATAAACTATCAAGGTTTAAAGTGTTAGTGACTGCCAAATTCGAGGTTTTTTATGCGATTTTCCCTAATTTTTTTCTTGTTATGATAAAAAATAATTTCTCAACTCCTGTAATATGACCTACAACTAGAACTAGTATCCAATCATATTTTAAATTTTAGTTGTAGGTCTACTTGAAGATGCAACTTACATTGCGAAGTGTTTCCCCATTTTTCATCTTCAGTGTGGCCGTTTGATTCTATCATATTTTTTTTCATTATGTACGACCAGCAATCATTTTCCAAATGTCTAAATTTCGCACACTAATGATACTTAAGTCCGTTCTTATCTTAGGTAGAAGATCTTTTTTGTCCATCATATTCTTCTTTAATTATCATGGTTGTTTTAACTCCATCCATTTGCATAGCTAGTGATTTTTGAGAAGCTAGCAAGTTTCAAACTCTTCCTAAGATAGTTATGTAACCTATCCTTGAACTAAAGTAACAATTTAATGTATATTGATGTTACAACTCATAGTTTTCTTTGAATAATTTGTAAAAGTGCATAACAAACAAATTATTATTTAGATATCGATCCACAAGAATTGAAAGTTACATTAAAAATGTTACACAGAAATATAAGATAAAACACAAAATAATGTTTTTCGAAAGATGACTAGTAAATGTGAATAGTTTATATGAATAGTAAATTTACAATAACAAAATAAAGAGACAAAAAAGTTGGAGTTAAGGGAATTCGCCAAGGAACATAGATCAATTTGTGCGTATAATTGAATAAGGAGGTTTAATTAGGTTGATCTTTAAACTTGATTTATGAAAATGCAATTCTTCATTTTCACATCAGTAATCAGATACAAATTTACCATACAAGTCAACTTTCGCAGCCTGTAATATAGTAAAACATACATTATTTTCAAGATCTATCTTCACCGAGCCCCATAGATCAACTTTGCAGCCTAAGGTACTTGACTTTTCTAACACTATATTAAACAAAAGATGCGTCACTTTTCGTGGTTTTTGTTAACTATGATCAGCTACTGTTATCTACTCCAATCTCATGTATTAAAGAATAATAGAAGAATAATTCCTAAAAAAATTATCCTTATCTCGAATGGTCACAATCCATACCTAATGTGTCTTGCCATAACTCTTAACCAAACCATCAAATGGATATCAAACCACTTATATATGAAAGTTTGAACCGAGGTTAGGAAAATTTTCTGTGATATACTATTCGTCTATACTTTTGACAAAAAAAGAACGAGAAAAAATAAGTTTGGAGAAAAAAAAGAGTACCAAAAAGATTGTATGGTTTGTTTGTTATGGTATTGTACATGAATGAGTCGAGAAGGTACTTGACATTGAGATCATAGATGAGACCCAACGATGAAGACTTATGGACAATGTTGAGAGGTTGTGGGTTGAATATGGGAAACTGCAATTGCCTACGGAGAATTACATGGTGGTTTGATTTAGAGTGGTCTTGTATCATGTGGATTATAAGTTGATATGTCATTGTAGTTCTCTAAAAAGAAGGTGAGTTTCCATGTTTTCAAAGCTCTTCCACGGGTTTAGTTATTTGTTTTGCTTCAGGGCAAGCAAATGTTAAGTCTAGGAGAGTTGATATATCATGGTTTTTACCAAATTTTAACCATAGTATATGTCATTTTATCAAGTTTTTTAGTGTTTTTGGAGACTTTTAGAGGCTTTGCAGGTTTTTGCACGAATTTGGATGATTTGGAGAAATCGAGACATTTTGGATTCAAATTGAACGAAGAGGGCACATGAAGCAGAATTTCACTCATGATTATGCACTGGTGTGATCGACACCACGTCTAGTATCGATCAACACCTCCTGTGATCCTAGACTTCTGAAATTGCATATGTGGTCTAGATTTATCGAGAAACTTCAAATACCCCAATTCGTGTTTAAGCTATAAATATATCTATTTTTAGCTGTCAAGGATTTAAAGGTTTTATTCATTGGAGACTCATACAGAAATTTATTTTAGGGATTTTGATGAGATAATTAAGAGACTATAGTCATGTTCATTTGTCAGCTACAACCGTTCGTTTGGTTGCCGCAGTTACATGTGGTCAATCACAGCGGTTAGACACTAAGTCTTGCGTTGTAATTTTTTTGACCGCTTGTTAAAATAGCGGTGTGACTAAAAATCTGTGTTCAACCGCATCTACAACCGTCGGTGGCAGACAAACAAACAACATATAATACCGCAGTCAAATCCGCAGCCGCTAGCGGCGAGCAAACAAACAAGGGATATGTTAATCTGAGAGATGAATTCAAACCCTTTGTATCTTTTATTAATTTCTATTATACATTCTTTTTCATTCATGACATTGGTTTCAATCCCTATGTATGAGTAGTTTGTTTGTTAGGTGTAGGAATTTTCAAAGGGAAATTATTAGATTAGAAGGATTGTTAGGATACTCACATAGTTATTCTTCTAAATCGTTCTAAACATTAATTCTAGTTTGATTATCTACAGTTTAGAATTTAATTTAATCGATAGATATAAAAGTATTATCAATTTCCTGACATATCTTAGATGAAAAATTTACCTAGTGCAACGAAATTTGGCTTAGAGATTTTGTGAAGAATCGAACCTGAATTTTAATACATGTCTAGATTGATTGGATTTGCAAAAAAAAATTGGAATTTTAAGGTTTACACATAGATAACTTCACAACGAAAGTTGGTTTGTAATTGTGTTTCGAGTTTAAAAACTGTTCTTTATTAAAATGCTAAAAAATTTCTAATATGTAATTTAGATTTATCTGCGAATTTTCCAATGTCTAACTTTTATCTTGTTGAATTAAAATTCTTTTTCAACAAGTTCCCCATTCAATTTGCTTAATAATTTCATTTGTCATTCTATTTACTTGTTTAGTTTAATTCAATTTTTAGAATTTTCTGTACAATATTAGGTCTCTCGGGATATGATAACTCTTTATACGTACTATAACTAAGATTTTTTGCACTTGCAAAAAATGTTTTAGGATAAAACTAAAGTTATCAGTACTTTACAATGTGAACAAAAATAAGCTTTTATATGCTCATATGCAATGGTATTAAAAAAATAAAACAAGAAAACAATCACAAAATTAAATAATATGGCTGACGAAACATTTAAGGGGAAAATCGGCCAAATATGAAAAGTTTTGATGACTTGTGTCTTGAAAATTTAGAGGAAAAAAGTAAGCTATTTAGGTACATTTTGGATGCTTTAGAAATTGTTTAATACGTGCCCAAGTTCCAAAAAATAGAGTTGTTGTAACGTGAACATATTGAATGGATTTGGATCTTCCAGTTGACAAAAAATTCGGCCATTGGTCTTCCGTGTCTCTTAGAGGAAAAAAGGCAAAATTTGCATTTAAAATAGCCATAATATACTCAATTTGGCTTGGTCGTACTATAAATCTCCTTAAACAGTTCAATCTAGTCCATTGGATATTCCGTAACCATACCAAATACTGATTTTTCTTGATCAGAGTAATGATTTGTGGTTTGATCTTCGTGTCCAGTTTTGATGAGGGCAAATTTGTGTGTTTATCTTGGAAATGCTGATGACGCAAATCACATTCTTCCAATTGTTAGTTTAGATTATAAGTCCGCTATGTTATCATCAAGTGCTAGCAGATGATCGCCATTACGAGGATCCTACAACTAACAAAACACTTGATCAAAAAGAAGATTACCATTTTCAGTATGTATTTGCTCATCTGAATTTAGTACTGGTGCTTGGTCTTCCACCGTATGCTCTTCTCCAGCATATGATGGATCATCAAGGTCAGAGGGTGGTTGAAATCTTATTCTTCCATTGAATGTTTTCTAAAAGACACGTGAGTAGATGTAAAATATATTTATATTTTATAGTTTTCTAGAGTACAATAACCAAAACAAAGAAAGAGAAAGAAGTCTACTCTATATCCTTATCTTAGTTCCTAGAGAAACAAAATCAATAAATTGCAACTTCTTCAAAAACTTGATATGATTCAGAGTTTTTTTTAATAGTTTTTGGAAATGCACAATAAACGCATTAGTATTTAGGCTATCAATTCGAAAGAATTGAGAGTTATACGAAAAAACTTATAGAGAAAAATAAAACTAAAACAAGAAATAATGTTTTTCTGAGTGATGAATAGTGATGTGAATAATCAATTTGCATTAGTAATCAAGAACAAAAGATGGGTGCTTAAGGACGTTCGGCAGAGAACAAAAATCAACTTGTGGAAATCATTAAATAAGGAGAGTCAATTAGGTTGCTTACTATAGTTATTCACTAAAGTGCAACTACTGTACTTTCGAATCAAAAATCACATATGCCAAACTAATCTATAGTGTAGTGAAGCAACGGATAATATCAAGATAATATCAAGATCGATAAGTTCATAGCGTCCAATAAGTTAACTTTCGCAACTTATGGCTTTTGGTTTTCCTAATGCTAGATTGGAAAAAAATGAATCATTAGGTTAACTTTCGCAACTTATGGCTTTTGGTTTTCCTAGTGCTAGATTGGAAAAAGATGAATCATTATTCAATGCTCTCTGCTTATCTATGCTATCAGTTATCCAAGATCATGCATTAACGAATAAACATACAAGAATCCTTAAAAGACATTGTTCTTATCTAACACTCTAACAAATCAATCCATGAAACTCTTTGAAAACCCCTAAATTCAAATACAAAACTACTCAAGTCTAATCGACCAAACAATAGCAAAGAAATCGGATAATTGCATGATGATTATTGAGAAATCAAAAAGATTCCAAAATCTCTTAAAGGAGTACAACTATAACATCTTTTCTCCACAAAAGTTGAGAAAGAAACAAATATCTATAAAACTCCGCGGCTCAGGTGTCTGTGGCGACTCTTGCTATTGTCTAAACCTAAAAACGTCTATTTATAGGATTTTTAAGTTTTCAAAGTCATGAAGAGTTAAATGTGCAATAGAAATCGAAGATTGAGGTCATTCAGGTCACCCTCTGATGCCATACAATCGTATATTTGCTTTTCATCCACTTTTTGCAATGATTCTCGTGAGTTCCACTCAACAAAGAAGGCTCCACACGATGTGAGGGCCTCATCTAGATTGTTGAAAAATTTAGATCTGAGATGCGATGAGTTTAACACAGTACAATTGTATAGTGTGAAATGTGAGTATAATCTAATTCTATTCTAGCGGTAGTAAATGGCCAAATCCGTCTGCCCCTTTCTTCGTAGGTAAGTAATTAATTGGTCTCAAAACAGTGATTTGAACTATTTTTTGTTCGTCTATTGGACAAAACGAAATGACTTGGACAAAAATAATAGATACAAAATAATCATGTTTTTCATACTTTTGAAGAACTTCCAGCCATAGGTTTCATAATTTTGAAGAATTTCCAGCCATAGGAGTCGTCTCCGCGTCAGCAATTTCGCGTCGCACTAGAGTGATCTATGCATTACTATATTTCCATTCATTACTATATTTTTTTAGCAATATCCTTATCAAAACAACTATGGTCAATAACACATCTCTCAGATGCTTTTTTGCATTTATTTCTTTTTGAAGATAAGCATCAATAGTTTGATTACCATATAGTAACTTCTAACTCCATCCAATAATTTATGCATATGATGCGCTTATAATTTTTTCAAGTTTTTAAAATATTAATGAAACATTTCTCTTATTATTATATTTATTGATGTTAAAATGGGGCTATACTTAACAGGTTTTTAGTGGGTACTTATAAAATTTAAAACTCATTTAGACTCATTTATTAGAATTAATATTAATGGGTTTACATGGGTATCCATTTAAAACTCATTTATTAAAAGGGTTTTTGCTTTAAAAAAATGATACCCTATTAAATTCATTGATATTTTATTTTTGTTTAATCAACAATGATTCAAAACACATATTTTATAATAAGTAATCAATAATTTTTTGTCGAAAATAAAAAATAAAAATCATGTTTTAGTAAAAGATACAAAATTATATTTTTAACGTAAAAATGTGAAATTGCGTTTTTGACAATAAATGCAAAATTATATTTTTGGCATGAAAATACAAAATTAGATGGGGGTATTCATTTCGTGGAGGGGAGTCTTTGGTGGGCGTATTCATTTCGTGGAGGGGAGTCTTCCATTCATTGCCGAACTCATAGTGGTCTTAATTTGTCCTACAACCCTGAATTTGTTTCATTTTGGGCCTTTTTATCTAATTTTTTTCTTGAGACTCAAACAATTTTAATATATTATAAATATGTAAAGTCATTTAAAAATCAAAGTAAAGTTTCTTAAAATATTATTAAAAACCTAATAGAAGATATTAGGATTATATATATGGAGAGTTAAATTTGGTTAGGTTTAAAACTGTCAATTTCCGGTAGACTTCTCGATATATGCTGAAGCAGACTTCTCGGAGAAGTCTGCTTTAAAAGGAATAAATCTCGAAGACTTCTCGAGAAGTCTGCTTTAGTGAAAAAAATAGTTTATTCCGGCTGAAGCAGACTTCTCGAAGTCTGCTTCGTATTTTTACATTACCCTAAACTTTGAAAAAAACCGGTTTAGTTACATTTAATTTCCGGTTTGTGCAGACTTCTCGAGAAATCTGCTTTGTTAAATCTACGACAACATCTCGTCTGCGTAACCCTAAACCCTATATAATAAGATTCACTAAATGTGCAAAAGTTTTGTTAAAAATTGGATGAATATGTTGAAGATAGTTAAGTAAATGCAAAACTCAAACAATTTCTTTTAAAAATTTGTAAATCTAAATTTTCAAATTTATCACATGATATTTCAAATTCTAGAAATTCTCTACGCAGATAATAATTAATCGAATCATTATACTTCGTGCTTTGATATGTATATAAACTATGTTAATAACAAAATTTTTATTTGATTTAGGTAATTTATTTACAAAGCAGACTTCATGAAGTCTGCTTTGTTCTACCAAAGCAGACTTCTCGGAGAAGTCTGCTTCAACCGGAATAAACTGTTTTTCTCACCAAAGCAGACGAGAAGTCTGCTTCAACCGGAATAAACTGTTTTTCGCAGACTTCTCGGAGAAGTCTGCTTCAGCCGGAATAACCTGTTTTTCCTACCAAAGCAGACTTCTCCGAGAAGTCTGCTTTGATAACAAAAAACATGCAGGGACTGAAACGTAATTGACATTTCAACATTATTTTTTAGACCAAAGGAGTGTTCAGTAATTTCTCCACCCTCACAGGTTAGTTTTGCAAAAAAAAATGTAAATTGTCAAACTTGCATTTGAAGTCAAGTTTTAGGTCATTTTTAGCAATTCCCGCATGTATAAAATACGAATGTAATCATATATGCAGGTCATAAAACCACATATTATGGATTAATTCAATCAAACTTCTGACATAGACTCCTTGAATAAAGTGTATTAGTTTAAGAACACAATTTTTTTTACTTTGATGAACTCTGAGATAAAAAAATCATTATACTTCGTATCCGCTAACTCGTTCTATAACAACTATAGACGAGGCTTGTTCGTCTTTTGAACAATTGTTCTAACACTTTCCAAATAAAATTAGCATATTGAGTCATGCTTAAATACAACAAGGGATATTGACATCTTCAAAGAAAACTTCATCTTGGCACTTTTTTATGTTCATTCTTTTGTTGTTCATGCGGTTGTAGCATCTCTCTTTCGTGGTGTTGTGCTATTAATACCAATGACATCATATAAATCCTCATTCACTAAGTATGAATCTATTTATAACTTTTATAATCAGTAGTAAAAATTAGTTTAAAATCTTCACACATGATTTTTATAAACATTTAGGCTGATTTTAGATATCCATTTTCAATCCAACTGACATGACCCATTGATTCCATACTAAGAGTATAAACTCGAGTTCTCTTTAAACTCCAATATTAAAAAGAACTAGATTAGGATGACTTCAATACCATGCAAAAAAACACTAATAATGCTTAGAACTAAGCTAAAACTGTAATACTTGAGAAGTCGAATGAAACCAAAAGACCTTCTTAATACGACGCAAAATATGGAAAAACACTACAAAAATACTTGAAAGAATTTAAAAAAAATAGAAAGGTTATGAATACGAAGATTTGTTCTTTAAATTTGATTTATTTAACTTATTTAACTTATTTAACTTTTCCTACATAGTTACAAATGAACAGATGAAAAGGCATTTAAAACTTCCAAAAATATTGTATAGATCTTAAACTTAATTTAAAATTTTTTATGGTTGTCAAGTGTTCTTACCAATTATGTTCAACGAGGATAGATATCTGTAAGGGTTGCAGTATCCACTGAACAAAGATTTGTGTCGCTTGATCTCTCACCAGTCGATTCTTGACTCCGATTATTAATATTGCCTCGTAAGAAAAACCCTGGTTGTCGAGGTACTGGTAAGGAGATTGTGTCACTATTGAGCATAAGAATAATTGTTGACAAACTAGGACGCTGCGCAGGATCTTCTTGAACACATAATAGACCAATATTTATGCATCTAATCGCTTCAATCTTGTGATAGTCTGCTCCCATTGATTCATCCACGAGTTCTAATGCTGAACCATTCTTCCAAAGTGTCCAAGCCTGTGATTGTGACCATATTGTTTAGTTAGTGTGTGATCACATTTCTCAAATTTAGTTTTATTTATAGAGAAATTCTTTAAATTACCACAAAGTAACTTACATATGAGACCAAATTGTCGATGGAACCTTCCGACCTATTGAAGCTGCTATTCCTCTTCCCACTGATTATCTCGAGAACTAAGACTCCAAAGCTGTATACATCGGATTTCACAGAAAAATGCCCGCGCATGGCGTACTCTGGAGGCATGTAACCACTTGGAAACATGTATAAAACATTAAATTTTAGGCATATAAGAAGCAAAGATATGTGGATTATGTAAATATGGTATTGATTTTGATTAGTTAGAAATCTACTATGTCCCAACGATCCTTCTTGTGTTGGCTTGAGTTTGATCCATTCCAAAAATCCTTGCCATGCCAAAATCCGCAATTTTCGGATTCATATCAGAATCTAAGAGAACATTACTAGCTTTGAGGTCTCGATGTATAATTGTGAGCCGCGAATCTTGGTGAAGATAAAGAAGCCCTCGACCAATTCCTCCAATGATTTCAAATCGTTTTTCCCAATCCAAGAGATATTTCTTCGTTGGATCTATAACAAACACAGACAAATAGACAACAACTCTGAAAATTACTGAAAAAGAAATCATTAGGGAGAAGTTGATATGTCTACAACTTACCAAACAAGAAATAATCAAGGCTTTTGTTGGGCACAAATTCATAAATAAGTAGTTTCTCTTCTCCTTGGACACAAAATCCAACGAGCCTAACAAGATTTCGGTGTTGAAGCTTAGCTACAAGAACAGCTTCATTCTTAAACTCTTCATTGCCTTGTCCTGATGTTTTAGACAACCTCTTCACAGCAAGTTCTGTTCCGTCTTGAAACGTACCCTATCATCAACGGTAAAGAAATTTACAATCAATAATCTGATCATCAAGTTGGTTCCATAAAAGAATTTGTCACCTTGTAAACTTCTCCAAATCCACCTCGACCAATATTGTTACTCTCTGAAAACTTATTTGTTGCAGCTTCTATACTCTTAAAGTCAAATAGAAGTGAGCTTGAAGTCGTAACATCTGCGCAAACACAGGTATAGTGTTAGAGACTCTTTTTCGCCAAAAAAACAGAGATTATAACTAAAAAAACAAAAAAACTCACTTCCAGGTTCAGTTGCTCTTTGTAATGCTCCCTTCCTCCAAAAACAAAACCACAGAAGAAACAGAACAGGGATCACAAAGACTGACACCACAGTAACAATTACCACAATTTTCCCAATCGAAGGTGTTTTATCTGTGAAACCCTTGATTCTGTCATCGGTTATTACAAAAAATGCAAAAAACACATCATCTTCCGTTGTCTTAAAATCAAGTTCTTACCTTTATCTATCAAATCTACAAGTGGAGGCGATGAAGGTGGAGACGACAGAGTATTTCTACCAAAAGCTCCAGAGAATGGATAAAGATCCCACCGGAAATAACAGCTTGGTCGAGAAATAAAGCCTCCTTGCTTTCCAACGCAACATGACTGATACTCGCTTAAGCTTTGGAGAAGACAAGTCTTACAATCTTCTGAAGATAAGTCTGAAGAGCATTGCATCAATGCGTACACATCTTGAGAATTTGTTAGTGATTTTGAATCAACCGCGTAAGAATCAGAAGTTGATGTTGCTGTTACTATCATACGATCTACGAGTTCCGTCAAGTTCAAACCAATGAATTCTCTCGAGTTGTTTAAAACTAAAGAAGGCTCCAAATCAAGAGATCCAACGAAGGATCGATTCGAGTAGCGAACGAGACAGAGGGTCTTGTTATCGCCATGCCACCAGAAAGCTTCTGTGTGATTGCGACAGTTTTGTAACAAACCATCGGAAGCAGCCTGGACGCAAGCAGAACAGAGGTTCGAGTCAGCACCAGGGATGCACATCCCTAAAGCATAAGACTTCTCCGGATCTTGACCAACAGAAGATGCGTAGAAACCATCTTGAGATGAGACGGTTGTGGGAAGTGAAGTAAGGATGAGTCGATGGTTAATACCGTAAAGACTGTCTGGTCTGAAATAACCATTTTCCAAGCATGTTTGAGCACAGACAACACCAAGAATGCTTAAGTTGACGAAAACCCAGAACGTTGATGATGAGTCTTCAATTTTCTTCTTGCTCATCCTCAAAAGATATTCATCAATGGAACCTGTTACAGCTTTTTTTAGGGACTTATATTAAGATATTATAAAAGTATCAACTATATGTGGACCGTGGACTAATAGAATGTTCATTCCACATAGTTGTAGTAAAATTATGATGTCAAAAATATTAATAAATTATATAATATTATTTATTAATAAATATCAGTTAAATATTATATAATTTTAATTTTTATTTAAAATAATTTTAATATTAATTTTTATAAATGTAAATTAAAAACAAAAATAATTATTTTTTTATAAATTTAATAACATTTTTTTATTAATTTAATAAAATATATTGATTATTAAATAAATTAATAATAATTATATATATTATAATTATTTTAATAATTTAAATTTATTTATATATTGATTTGAAATTAAGTATACTCACTATACGTTATAATTATATTTTTGTTAAATTAATAACATCACATATTTTTTAAAATGTTTTTAAATAATATATTAAAAATAAAAAGTATTATTGTTAAGTTATAGCCATCTATATTGACTTTTATTCTGTGGTTTACTCGTGCCACGTGCCTTTGGCAAATATCGTGGCTGAAATCAAGTTAAAATGATTGTATCAGGCGACTTCAATTGATCGAATTATTAGATAATAAATGCTAGTAGTATTTTTAATATATCATTTAAAAAATATTTTAAAAATATAATTTTAATCTAAATTATTATTAATAAAAATATTATTTTTACATGTGATTACCATATTAAATTTTAAATAAATATATAAATGGATTTAAATTATTATAATAATTATATTATATATTATTGTTATTAATTTAATTACAAAATAATATATTTTATTAAACTAAACAAAAATATTATTAAATTTATAAAAAATAATTATTTTTATTTCCTGAATTTATATATACAAAAATCAATATTAAAATAATTTCAAATAAAAATAAAAATTATATAAATATCTATTTATATTTATTAATAAATAATATTATATAATTTACGAATATTTTTTGCTTCTGTTATTCAAGTAGAATCTCACAAGAACCGAATACAAGGAAATTGAGGTGAGGATGGGTCAAGTATTTGACATTTTAATGGTTATATTAAATTCTAATCCCCGTTATTCCATAAGATATTTTTTATGATTGAATTTTTTTTTTTAAAAAAAGATATTTGTGTATTATGTATTCTTTTTAGTGTTGTTAGTGAAAAATTAATTTTAATATTTTTTATTAATACTTTAAAATAACATATTTTTAAATTTTTATTCTAAATTTAAAATTTTAAACTTAAAATTTTTAAAAATAACACAAATTATTTTTTGAAAATATATATTTACTATAAATAAATTAAATATATAATTAAAATATTACATTTGAATTTTTTAATTAGGTTTAATTTTTTCTTTATTAAAAAAACTATAAGATATTTAAATATTAAATTTATACTATTTTGAAAATTTAAACTAATGGTGCTATATTTTGAACAAAAACTTAAAATAATGTTATTTTATCAATGATCTTTTATTTTTTACATTGTAATTATTTATTTTCTTTGGATTTACATTTTAAATTCTTTATGGTTTATAATTATTTTATTTACTAATTTATATGAATGAAAATCTTAAATATTATTACATGAAAATTTTAAGAGTGTTGAATTAATTTATATGAGTTTTGTTATCTTATTTAAAGAAATTTTTTTTTAAATGATGTCATGTCATTAAAAAGCTTATATGACTAAAAAATTACGACATAGCGTTTAGTTAAATATAACATTTCAATGTTAAACATAAATTTATTTTTAAAAATAAATTAATCAAATATACTAAAAAATAAATTAATTAAATATGATATGACAATTTAAAACATAAATTTATTTCAAAATAAATAAATTTAAAAAAATGTTACATATCACTAAAAAATAATATGATTAAAAAAATTAATATGACTAAAAAATTATAATTCCTATACATTAAATTTCAAGTGAGTTATGAAAAATATTTATATGTTATTAAAAACGGCATGGCTAAAAAAATTATGACATTGATAAAAAGTGACATGATAATTATAAAGATAAATTTATTTACAAAAAAATAAATCATATATATTAAATTAGTAGTAAATTTAGAAAAAATATTTAATACCATGTATGATTTCAATTTAATGGTTTTACTTAATTTAAAATATTTATAATTGTTTTAAGTAATTAATTTAGTTTGACAAATTACAATGAATAATTTGTATTGTTTTTCAATCATGGTTATTACTTTTTACATGTCTATTGAATTGTTTATGTTTTAATCGACATCCACATATATAATTGGTAATTTAAGAAATTAATATTTAAAAATGAAACTTAATTTTAAAAAATAGACAAAGATACAAAACTATTGGTTAAAAATATATTATATAAGTCCAAATTTTTTAATATATAATCATACCAAAATATAATTTAGATATAATTTAATTTTTAAATAAAAACGTAAAATATATTATAAACTAAAACAAATAATTTTAGTAGTTTTATATTCATAAAACACAAATAAAACTCATCTTATATAATAAATATATAATAGAATACATATAACATCTTAATCAATTAGGAGAGTCAATTAGGTTGCTTACTATAGTTATTCACTAAAGTGCAACTACTGTACTTTCGAATCAAAAATCACATATGCCAAACTAATCTATAGTGTAGTGAAGCAACGGATAATATCAAGATAATATCAAGATCGATAAGTTCATAGCGTCCAATAAGTTAACTTTCGCAACTTATGGCTTTTGGTTTTCCTAATGCTAGATTGGAAAAAAATGAATCATTAGGTTAACTTTCGCAACTTATGGCTTTTGGTTTTCCTAGTGCTAGATTGGAAAAAGATGAATCATTTTCATGTCTCTGCTATCTATGATCAGTTATCCAAGATCATGCATTAACGAATAAACATACAAGAATCCTTAAAAGACATTGTTCTTATCTAACACTCTAACAAATCAATCCATGAAACTCTTTGAAAACCCCTAAATTCAAATACAAAACTACTCAAGTCTAATCGACCAAACAATAGCAAAGAAATCGGATAATTGCATGATGATTATTGAGAAATCAAAAAGATTCCAAAATCTCTTAAAGGAGTACAACTATAACATCTTTTCTCCACAAAAGTTGAGAAAGAAACAAATATCTATAAAACTCCGCGGCTCAGGTGTCTGTGGCGACTCTTGCTATTGTCTAAACCTAAAAACGTCTATTTATAGGATTTTTAAGTTTTCAAAGTCATGAAGAGTTAAATGTGCAATAGAAATCGAAGATTGAGGTCATTCAGGTCACCCTCTGATGCCATACAATCGTATATTTGCTTTTCATCCACTTTTTGCAATGATTCTCGTGAGTTCCACTCAACAAAGAAGGCTCCACACGATGTGAGGGCCTCATCTAGATTGTTGAAAAATTTAGATCTGAGATGCGATGAGTTTAACACAGTACGATTGTATAGTGTGAAATGTGAGTATAATCTAATTCTATTCTAGCGGTAGTAAATGGCCAAATCCGTCTGCCCCTTTCTTCGTAGGTAAGTAATTAATTGGTCTCAAAACAGTGATTTGAACTATTTTTTGTTCGTCTATTGGACAAAACGAAATGACTTGGACAAAAATAATAGATACAAAATAATCATGTTTTTCATACTTTTGAAGAACTTCCAGCCATAGGTTTCATAATTTTGAAGAATTTCCAGCCATAGGAGTCGTCTCCGCGTCAGCAATTTCGCGTCGCACTAGAGTGATCTATGCATTACTATATTTCCATTCATTACTATATTTTTTTAGCAATATCCTTATCAAAACAACTATGGTCAATAACACATCTCTCAGATGCTTTTTTGCATTTATTTCTTTTTGAAGATAAGCATCAATAGTTTGATTACCATATAGTAACTTCTAACTCCATCCAATAATTTATGCATATGATGCGCTTATAATTTTTTCAAGTTTTTAAAATATTAATGAAACATTTCTCTTATTATTATATTTATTGATGTTAAAATGGGGCTATACTTAACAGGTTTTTAGTGGGTACTTATAAAATTTAAAACTCATTTAGACTCATTTATTAGAATTAATATTAATGGGTTTACATGGGTATCCATTTAAAACTCATTTATTAAAAGGGTTTTTGCTTTAAAAAAATGATACCCTATTAAATTCATTGATATTTTATTTTTGTTTAATCAACAATGATTCAAAACACATATTTTATAATAAGTAATCAATAATTTTTTGTCGAAAATAAAAAATAAAAATCATGTTTTAGTAAAAGATACAAAATTATATTTTTAACGTAAAAATGTGAAATTGCGTTTTTGACAATAAATGCAAAATTACATTTTTGGCATGAAAATACAAAATTAGATGGGGGTATTCATTTCGTGGAGGGGAGTCTTTGGTGGGCGTATTCATTTCGTGGAGGGGAGTCTTCCATTCATTGCCGAACTCATAGTGGTCTTAATTTGTCCTACAACCCTGAATTTGTTTCATTTTGGGCCTTTTTATCTAATTTTTTTCTTGAGACTCAAACAATTTTAATATATTATAAATATGTAAAGTCATTTAAAAATCAAAGTAAAGTTTCTTAAAATATTATTAAAAACCTAATAGAAATGTATAAAATACGAATGTAATCATATATGCAGGTCATAAAACCACATATTATGGATTAATTCAATCAAACTTCTGACATAGACTCCTTGAATAAAGTGTATTAGTTTAAGAACACAATTTTTTTTACTTTGATGAACTCTGAGATAAAAAAATCATTATACTTCGTATCCGCTAACTCGTTCTATAACAACTATAGACGAGGCTTGTTCGTCTTTTGAACAATTGTTCTAACACTTTCCAAATAAAATTAGCATACTGAGTCATGCTTAAATACAACAAGGGATATTGACATCTTCAAAGAAAACTTCATCTTGGCACTTTTTTATGTTCATTCTTTTGTTGTTCATGCGGTTGTAGCATCTCTCTTTCGTGGTGTTGTGCTATTAATACCAATGACATCATATAAATCCTCATTCACTAAGTATGAATCTATTTATAACTTTTATAATCAGTAGTAAAAATTAGTTTAAAATCTTCACACATGATTTTTATAAACATTTAGGCTGATTTTAGATATCCATTTTCAATCCAACTGACATGACCCATTGATTCCATACTAAGAGTATAAACTCGAGTTCTCTTTAAACTCCAATATTAAAAAGAACTAGATTAGGATGACTTCAATACCATGCAAAAAAAACACTAATAATGCTTAGAACTAAGCTAAAACTGTAATACTTGAGAAGTCGAATGAAACCAAAAGACCTTCTTAATACGACGCAAAATATGGAAAAACACTACAAAAATACTTGAAAGAATTTAAAAAAAATAGAAAGGTTATGAATACGAAGATTTGTTCTTTAAATTTGATTTATTTAACTTATTTAACTTTTCCTACATAGTTACAAATGAACAGATGAAAAGGCATTTAAAACTTCCAAAAATATTGTATAGATCTTAAACTTAATTTAAAATTTTTTATGGTTGTCAAGTGTTCTTACCAATTATGTTCAACGAGGATAGATATCTGTAAGGGTTGCAGTATCCACTGAACAAAGATTTGTGTCGCTTGATCTCTCACCAGTCGATTCTTGACTCCGATTATTAATATTGCCTCGTAAGAAAAACCCTGGTTGTCGAGGTACTGGTAAGGAGATTGTGTCACTATTGAGCATAAGAATAATTGTTGACAAACTAGGACGCTGCGCAGGATCTTCTTGAACACATAATAGACCAATATTTATGCATCTAATCGCTTCAATCTTGTGATAGTCTGCTCCCATTGATTCATCCACGAGTTCTAATGCTGAACCATTCTTCCAAAGTGTCCAAGCCTGTGATTGTGACCATATTGTTTAGTTAGTGTGTGATCACATTTCTCAAATTTAGTTTTATTTATAGAGAAATTCTTTAAATTACCACAAAGTAACTTACATATGAGACCAAATTGTCGATGGAACCTTCCGACCTATTGAAGCTGCTATTCCTCTTCCCACTGATTATCTCGAGAACTAAGACTCCAAAGCTGTATACATCGGATTTCACAGAAAAATGCCCGCGCATGGCGTACTCTGGAGGCATGTAACCACTTGGAAACATGTATAAAACATTAAATTTTAGGCATATAAGAAGCAAAGATATGTGGATTATGTAAATATGGTATTGATTTTGATTAGTTAGAAATCTACTATGTCCCAACGATCCTTCTTGTGTTGGCTTGAGTTTGATCCATTCCAAAAATCCTTGCCATGCCAAAATCCGCAATTTTCGGATTCATATCAGAATCTAAGAGAACATTACTAGCTTTGAGGTCTCGATGTATAATTGTGAGCCGCGAATCTTGGTGAAGATAAAGAAGCCCTCGACCAATTCCTCCAATGATTTCAAATCGTTTTTCCCAATCCAAGAGATATTTCTTCGTTGGATCTATAACAAACACAGACAAATAGACAACAACTCTGAAAATTACTGAAAAAGAAATCATTAGGGAGAAGTTGATATGTCTACAACTTACCAAACAAGAAATAATCAAGGCTTTTGTTGGGCACAAATTCATAAATAAGTAGTTTCTCTTCTCCTTGGACACAAAATCCAACGAGCCTAACAAGATTTCGGTGTTGAAGCTTAGCTACAAGAACAGCTTCATTCTTAAACTCTTCATTGCCTTGTCCTGATGTTTTAGACAACCTCTTCACAGCAAGTTCTGTTCCGTCTTGAAACGTACCCTATCATCAACGGTAAAGAAATTTACAATCAATAATCTGATCATCAAGTTGGTTCCATAAAAGAATTTGTCACCTTGTAAACTTCTCCAAATCCACCTCGACCAATATTGTTACTCTCTGAAAACTTATTTGTTGCAGCTTCTATACTCTTAAAGTCAAATAGAAGTGAGCTTGAAGTCGTAACATCTGCGCAAACACAGGTATAGTGTTAGAGACTCTTTTTCGCCAAAAAAACAGAGATTATAACTAAAAAAACAAAAAAACTCACTTCCAGGTTCAGTTGCTCTTTGTAATGCTCCCTTCCTCCAAAAACAAAACCACAGAAGAAACAGAACAGGGATCACAAAGACTGACACCACAGTAACAATTACCACAATTTTCCCAATCGAAGGTGTTTTATCTGTGAAACCCTTGATTCTGTCATCGGTTATTACAAAAAATGCAAAAAACACATCATCTTCCGTTGTCTTAAAATCAAGTTCTTACCTTTATCTATCAAATCTACAAGTGGAGGCGATGAAGGTGGAGACGACAGAGTATTTCTACCAAAAGCTCCAGAGAATGGATAAAGATCCCACCGGAAATAACAGCTTGGTCGAGAAATAAAGCCTCCTTGCTTTCCAACGCAACATGACTGATACTCGCTTAAGCTTTGGAGAAGACAAGTCTTACAATCTTCTGAAGATAAGTCTGAAGAGCATTGCATCAATGCGTACACATCTTGAGAATTTGTTAGTGATTTTGAATCAACCGCGTAAGAATCAGAAGTTGATGTTGCTGTTACTATCATACGATCTACGAGTTCCGTCAAGTTCAAACCAATGAATTCTCTCGAGTTGTTTAAAACTAAAGAAGGCTCCAAATCAAGAGATCCAACGAAGGATCGATTCGAGTAGCGAACGAGACAGAGGGTCTTGTTATCGCCATGCCACCAGAAAGCTTCTGTGTGATTGCGACAGTTTTGTAACAAACCATCGGAAGCAGCCTGGACGCAAGCAGAACAGAGGTTCGAGTCAGCACCAGGGATGCACATCCCTAAAGCATAAGACTTCTCCGGATCTTGACCAACAGAAGATGCGTAGAAACCATCTTGAGATGAGACGGTTGTGGGAAGTGAAGTAAGGATGAGTCGATGGTTAATACCGTAAAGACTGTCTGGTCTGAAATAACCATTTTCCAAGCATGTTTGAGCACAGACAACACCAAGAATGCTTAAGTTGACGAAAACCCAGAACGTTGATGATGAGTCTTCAATTTTCTTCTTGCTCATCCTCAAAAGATATTCATCAATGGAACCTGTTACAGCTTTTTTTAGGGACTTATATTAAGATATTATAAAAGTATCAACTATATGTGGACCGTGGACTAATAGAATGTTCATTCCACATAGTTGTAGTAAAATTATGATGTCAAAAATATTAATAAATTATATAATATTATTTATTAATAAATATCAATTAAATATTATATAATTTTAATTTTTATTTAAAATAATTTTAATATTAATTTTTATAAATGTAAATTAAAAACAAAAATAATTATTTTTTTATAAATTTAATAATATTTTTTTATTAATTTAATAAAATATATTAATTATTAAATAAATTAATAATAATTATATATATTATAATTATTTTAATAATTTAAATTTATTTATATATTGATTTGAAATTAAGTATACTGACTATACGTTATAATTATATTTTTGTTAAATTAATAACATCACATATTTTTTAAAATGTTTTTAAATAATATATTAAAAATAAAAAGTATTATTGTTAAGTTATAGCCATCTATATTGACTTTTATTCTGTGGTTTACTCGTGCCACGTGCCTTTGGCAAATATCGTGGCTGAAATCAAGTTAAAATGATTGTATCAGGCGACTTCAATTGATCGAATTATTAGATAATAAATGCTAGTAGTATTTTTAATATATCATTTAAAAAATATTTTAAAAATATAATTTTAATCTAAATTATTATTAATAAAAATATTATTTTTACATGTGATTACCATATTAAATTTTAAATAAATATATAAATGGATTTAAATTATTATAATAATTATATTATATATTATTGTTATTAATTTAATTACAAAATAATATATTTTATTAAACTAAACAAAAATATTATTAAATTTATAAAAAATAATTATTTTTATTTCCTGAATTTATATATACAAAAATCAATATTAAAATAATTTCAAATAAAAATAAAAATTATATAAATATCTATTTATATTTATTAATAAATAATATTATATAATTTACGAATATTTTTTGCTTCTGTTATTCAAGTAGAATCTCACAAGAACCGAATACAAGGAAATTGAGGTGAGGATGGGTCAAGTATTTGACATTTTAATGGTTATATTAAATTCTAATCCCCGTTATTCCATAAGATATTTTTTATGATTGAATTTTTTTTTTTAAAAAAAGATATTTGTGTATTATGTATTCTTTTTAGTGTTGTTAGTGAAAAATTAATTTTCATATTTTTTATTAATACTTTAAAATAACATATTTTAAAATTTTTATTCTAAATTTAAAATTTTAAACTTAAAATTTTTAAAAATAACACAAATTATTTTTTGAAAATATATATTTACTATAAATAAATTAAATATATAATTAAAATATTACATTTGAATTTTTTAATTAGGTTTAATTTTTTCTTTATTAAAAAAACTATAAGATATTTAAATATTAAATTTATACTATTTTGAAAATTTAAACTAATGGTGCTATATTTTGAACAAAAACTTAAAATAATGTTATTTTATCAATGATCTTTTATTTTTTACATTGTAATTATTTATTTTCTTTGGATTTACATTTTAAATTCTTTATGGTTTATAATTATTTTATTTACTAATTTATATGAATGAAAATCTTAAATATTATTACATGAAAATTTTAAGAGTGTTGAATTAATTTATATGAGTTTTGTTATCTTATTTAAAGAAATTTTTTTTTTAAATGATGTCATGTCATTAAAAAGCTTATATGACTAAAAAATTACGACATAGCGTTTAGTTAAATATAACATTTCAATGTTAAACATAAATTTATTTTTAAAAATAAATTAATCAAATATACTAAAAAATAAATTAATTAAATATGATATGACAATTTAAAACATAAATTTATTTCAAAATAAATAAATTTAAAAAAATGTTACATATCACTAAAAAATAATATGATTAAAAAAATTAATATGACTAAAAAATTATAATTCCTATACATTAAATTACAAGTGAGTTATGAAAAATATTTATATGTTATTAAAAACGGCATGGCTAAAAAAATTATGACATTGATAAAAAGTGACATGATAATTATAAAGATAAATTTATTTACAAAAAAATAAATCATATATATTAAATTAGTAGTAAATTTAGAAAAAATATTTAATACCATGTATGATTTCAATTTAATGGTTTTACTTAAATTTAAAATATTTATAATTGTTTTAAGTAATTAATTTAGTTTGACAAATTATAATCAATAATTTGTATTGTTTTTCAATCATGGTTATTATTTTTTACATGTCTATTGAATTGTTTATGTTTTAATCGACATCCACATATATAATTGGTAATTTAAGAAATTAATATTTAAAAATGAAACTTAATTTTAAAAAATAGACAAAGATACAAAACTATTGGTTAAAAATATATTATATAAGTCCAAATTTTTTAATATATAATCATACCAAAATATAATTTAGATATAATTTAATTTTTAAATAAAAACGTAAAATATATTATAAACTAAAAAAAATAATTTTAGTAGTTTTATATTCATAAAACACAAATAAAACTCATCTTATATAATAAATATATAATAGAATACATATAACATCTTAATCAAATATAATAATGATCTAGATTAATAATATATTATACCCACACAAGACATGGACAAATTATCTAATTTTAGTATTATTTTACAGTTACATAATAATTATAAACATTTATATTGTAATTATACAGTTACTGTATAATAAGCAAACAATATATGCTAATTAATTATGTGAATGTGTTTATTACATATTTACATCTAAAATTTTGTTTTTCCACATCTAAAATAATTGTTAATACAAGTAAAATAAATAATTACTAAAAATAAATTAAAAAAAAAACCTAACTCGAGATGTCATTACCTTTACTCTTTAAAAAACACAGAGAAGAAGAACATGATGATTCATCAATTTTTCTCTTGTTTTAACAATTAAAATACCCTAGCAATCAATTCTGTTGTACACGGGATATAATCCCGCAATTGAAACTCGCATCGCCACAAAAGGTACACAAATTTGTGGGATTTTTGTTATACTCAAATCGTAGGTTGCTAGAAATGAAAATAAGTAGGTAATCTTGTAAATTTTTCTGTAATAACTGTTACTGAGATGATGACCGTTGGTCACTTGGGCCCTCGGATGATGGTCAACACAGAGTCAAAGGAAGAGGAAATGGACTCAATCAAACGAGGCCCAATCGCCAAATTGTCTTCCCGCCAAAGCTCTGCAAAAGGAGACAACAAACAGAGCATCAGAGATCGTACTCCTGCAACTTCTACAAAGTCAGGACCTCAGAGCCATGCCCTGCAACTCTTCAATGCGTTCAGCCCGTTAGGAAAACATGTTGAGTAATTATGTTTGTAATTAGATTAAGAACTAGGGCGACAACAAGAATGTAGTTGTATTCTATAAAAACATCACTCTGTTTCTTCGTATATTTATTCAGAAAATCGTTTAATCAAAAGAAGTGTTTTCTTCACTCTGTTTTTCAAATTGTTCACATGGTATCTGATACAAGCCTTGATTCAAGGATGTATGCGCGTGGGCTGTTTGTAGAAGATTAGGTGAGAAACTCAACCTTAGGCTTCTGGATAGGGGTTTTCTGGTTGGTAAACGATGGAAGGGTGAAGTGAACCACACGAGGGGTGATGAACCTCGTGATAAATCACAAACTTAGAGCTAGGAGGGCTGGTCTCAACTAGGTTCTAAGCGCACAAGTCTCTCTTGAGAGAAAGCTCGTAGGGAAAAAGTTCTACTTTATTAATAATCAAAAAGGTTGTCGAACTACAATGCTGGAAGGAGCCTTATTAATATGCTCGACAGCTTGACCTTCTAGGGTCGACACAAATAAAGAAAAAGGAAAGTTTACAAAAGTGCACAAAAGGAAAAGATACAAAAGTGCATAACCGAAAAAGGACCTATTCCTAAAATGTTCTTGACTCAAAAATGTAAAGCAACTAGATCCTACCCTGCAAAACAGAAAGAGGCATATATTCGAATGTAAACTTACCTTAACTCACCTCACGGCCAAGAAATGGAAGGTGGCCGTCCTTGTGGCATGCACGCGCCTTGCTCCTAGTCTTCGACTTGGAGTAGGGTTAAATATCTTTGGGCCCTGACCTCTCTTGCCACTAAAGCCCAAGTCTCTGATGTTCCTTGTGTTGTTGAGAAGCCTTTGGACTCTAATTTGCTCTTCTGGCCCATTGTCCTTAGCTGCTCTTCCTCTAGAAGCTTGTCGACCCATAAGCTGAATTTGTGGAAGAGTGCTCTTGATCTGCTTCTTGTCATTGCTCCTGGAGGTACCACTGGTGTAGATACTTCCTCTAAGTGCATGTCCTGGAGCTGGTAGCTCATTTGGTCCGAGTCCTCTTGTGTAGAAGTGGAAGTGTGCGTGTACTCGGCTGGATGGCCTGTACCGGCTGGATTGTGCGCGGTACTGGCCGGAATGACTTCAGGACCGGCCAAGTTGATCCCGGAGTCGGCGGTGTCATCAGGGGGACCGGCGGTGTCATTCACGTCCCCACCAAGTGTGCCGGAAGCTTGGGCCTCTCCGCCGGCGATGTTGACCGGTCTGGTCCTATAGGTCGAGGGTCCGGCGGTACTGTCTGGTCCGGCAGGCGCGCCAGATGGTCCTGCTGTCTCGGGCAAGCTTCCTGGTCGGCCAGTCTGGTCTCCTGGCTGGATGTACGACCTGATGTCCTCATCATTCCCTCCCTCTTCAGTAGGTTTTGTCCTCAAAACTGGATCATCTGCATGGAAAGGGGCCAAGTCAGTAACATTGAACGTATTGGACACATTAAACTCACCTGGCAGCTCGATCCGGTAGGCGTTGTTGTTGATCCTCTCGAGCACTCTGAATGGTCCATCTCCTCTTGGTGCTAGCTTGGAACTCCTTAGGTTTGGGAACCTCTCCTGCCGTAGGTGTAGCCACACCCAATCGCCTGGTTGAAAGATCACCTCCTTTCTTCCTTTGTTGGCATGAGTCACGTACTGTCCGGTCCTCTTCTCCAAGTTTTCTGCTACCTTCTGGTGTAACCTCCTTATGAACTCTGCTTTGGATGCTCCGTTGAGGTTGGTCATCTCAGCTGGTGGCAGTGGTGTTTGCTCCAATGGGGTGAGAGGGTTGAAGCCGTATACCACTTCAAATGGTGTCTTCTTGGTTGCTGAGTGCACGGCTCGGTTGTAGGCGAACTCAATGAATGGCAGGCACTCCACCCAAGTCTTTAGGTTCTTCCCTAGTGTTGTTCTGAGAAGAGTTGATAGGGTCCTGTTGACAACTTCAGTTTGGCCATCGGTTTGAGGATGGCAAGTGGTTGAGAAGAGTAGCTTCGTGCCTAGCTTTCTCCAAAGGGTCCTCCAGAAATGGCTGAGGAACTTGGTGTCCCTATCTGATACGATGGTCCTTGGCACTCCATGAAGCCGTACTATCTCCCTGAAGAACAGCTCAGCTGTTTGTGTGGCATCATTGACATTGGCACATGGGATGAAGTGTGCCATCTTGGAGAATCTGTCCACCACTACAAAGATTGCATCTTTGTGGTTGATCTTGGGCAGACCTAGAACAAAATCCATCGAGATGTCCACCCATGGATGTGTTGGTATGGGCAGTGGGAGATACAACCCGTGAGGTTGCACTCGGGACTTTGCCTTCTTGCAAGTGATGCATCTTGCACAATGTGCTTCTACTGTCCTCTTGATGTGTGGCCAGTAGAAGTGCTCCTTGACCACTGCTAGAGTCTTGTCGACACCAAAGTGGCCCATGAGTCCTCCTCCATGAGCTTCTCGGATGATAAGCTCCCTTAGTGATCCTTGTGGTATGCACAGCCTTCTTTCTCGGAACAAGAATCCCTCATGGATGTAGAATTTGCCATGACTCCCTGTGCTACACTCCTTGTAGCTCTCAGCAAGGTCAGGATCATCCTTGTATAGATCCTTGATGTGCTCGAATCCTAGGACCTTTGCCTCCATGGTTGATATCAAGGCAAACCTCCTTGATAGTGCATCGGCTACCACATTGTCTTTGCCCTTCTTGTACTTGATGATGTACGGGAAGGTCTCTATGAACTCCATCCACCTGGCATGTCTCCTCTTGAGATTGGTTTGCCCTCTGAGGTGTTTGAGAGTCTCGTGATCAGTGTGGATCACAAACTCCTTGGACAGCAAGTAATGCTGCCAAGTCTCCAATGCTCGGACAAGGGCATAAAGCTCCTTGTCATAAGTGGGGTAGTTCAGTGAGGCACCACCTAGCTTCTCACTGAAGTATGCCACTGGTCTCCCTCCTTGGGTTAGCACTGCTCCTATGCCTATTCCAGAGGCATCACACTCCACTTCAAACGTCTTGTTGAAGTCGGGAAGGACTAGCACTGGTGCGTGTGTAAGGCTGTCCTTCAAGGCCTGGAATGCCTTCTCCTGAGCTTCTCCCCAGCTGAATCCCACGTTCTTCTTCACTACTGCCGTCAGTGGTGAGGCAATACTGCTGAAGTTGGGCACGAATCTCCTATAGAAGCTGGCCAGTCCGTGGAAGCTCCTTACTTGGCTGATGTTTCCTGGTGTTGGCCATTCTTGTATGGCTCGAATCTTCTCTTCATCAACCTGTAGGCCCTGTGAACTCACAACAAAACCTAAAAAGACAAGCTTATCAGTACAAAAGGTGCACTTCTTGAGATTGGCATAAAGCTCTTCTTGTCGAAGGGTTTTAAGTACCATCTCAAGATGTGTGAGGTGTTCCCGTAGGCACTTACTATAAACCAAGTATGTCATCAAAGTAAACTACTACAAACTTACTGATGTACGCCCTAAGAACTTGGTTCATAAGGCGCATGAAGGTGCTTGGGGCATTAGTCAAGCCAAATGGCATGACTGTCCACTCGTAGAGCCCTTGCTTTGTCTTGAAAGCAGTCTTCCACTCATCACCTTCCTTCATTCTTACCTGGTGGTATCCACTTTTGAGGTCTATCTTGGAGAAGACCGTGGCTCCACTCAGCTCATCTAGCATGTCATCCAGTCGTGGTATTGGATGCCTATACTTGACTGTGATGTTGTTGATTGCTCGGCAGTCCACGCACATGCGCCAAGTCCCATCCTTCTTGGGCACTAGTAGCACTGGTACAGCACATGGACTGAGGCTCTCTCGAACATATCCTTTCTCCAGGAGCTCCTTGACTTGCTTCTCAAGCTCCTTGGACTCCTCTGGACTCATCCGGTAGGCTGGCCGGTTGGGCAGGGCTGCTCCGGGCACTAGATCAATCTGGTGTTCTATGCCACGTAAAGGAGGCAAGCCTGCTGGTATCTCCTCTGGAAATACATCCTGGAATTTGTTGAGGAGTGTTGCTACTTCATGAGGTAGCTCTACCTGTCCCTGTTCTATACTCAACACTTCCTTGAAAACCATTAGTAACATTAAGTCCTTCGAGGCTAAAGCTCTCCGGACATGACTAGGTTGAATAAGAAAGTTAGACTTGACAAGTTTCTTTTCCTTACTCATTTGGAGTTGTAGCTCATGTACTTGGGCAGGTGTAAGAGGAGCTAGGCTGACCTTTCTCTTGTCATGCACGAAGGTGTAGAGATTGGTTCTGCCATCATGCCTGGTCTCTTTGTCAAACTGCCATGGTCTTCCTAGTAGAAGATGGCCAGCTTGCATGGGCACCACGTCGCACACGACTTGGTCTTGGTACTTGCCCACACTGAATGGCACAGTGACTTGCTCATGAATCTTGAGCTCCACTTTGTCATCGAGCCATCTCAGTCTATATGGTCGAGGATGCCGTGTCCTCTCTAGACCTAGCTTATCAACCATATACGCACTAGCAACGTTAGTGCAAGAACCACCATCTATGATGAGGTTACATACCTTTCCCTTGATGGTGCAACGGCTGTGGAAGATGTTCTCCCTTTGGATGGTCTCTGAAGGATCCACCATTGCACTGAGGATACGTCTAGTGACCAGCACTTCCCCCACATCAGGGTACTCAATGTCACCATATTCTCCTTCTGGTTCATAGTCCTCTTCATCTTGGGACTCATATTCTCCTGCCTCCGTAATCAGCATGACTCGGTTGTTTGGGCACTCCCTTGAGATGTGTCCACGTCCCCTGCACTTGAAACAAGTTATGTCACGTGATCTTTGAGGGTTAGAAGACTTACCAGGCTCTCTCTGGTCACGGGTGGGTTCAGGAGGCTTGCTCTTGAACCTTGACTCGATCTCTACGCTTTTGCCTTTGTCCACTGTCTTAGGCATGTTGCTTGGTGCCCAAGGTGTCTTAGGCTTGCTGCGGATGTCTTGGCTCTTACGTTTGATGTGCTGTTCAGCTTGCACAGATAGGTGGAACAAGTCCTTGAAGTCGTTGTAGATTTGCCTTTCCACCTTGCAGCTGATCCTTTCTTGGAGTCCATCCAAGAATTGTGCCATCAATGCTTCTTCATCATCATTGAGCTCCAATCTGTTCCTTAACCTTCTCGAACTCTTCATAGTACTCCTCTACTGATCTGGTACCCTGCTTAAGAGTACAAAACGTCGTTGCAAATCCCTATGGAAGTAGGGTGGAACATACCTTTGTCGCATGAGGTCTTTCATGTCGACCCATGAGTCTACGGGCCTCATTCTCTTCCTCCTTCTGTCAGATACCTCACGATTCCACCAGATGAGGGCATTGTCCGTGAGTTGTGCTACTGCCATTGAGACTCTCCTAGGTCCTGGTTGGTTGTAATGATCAAAGATATGATCCATTCTTCTTTCCCAATCTAGGTAAGCCTCGGGTCTACTTTTCCTGAAAAACTAGGAGGAGTTAGCTTAACATCAGGATGATGAATTACCCGGTTATAGGTGTGTTCATCTCCATCCTCATGACGTCTAGGAGGCATTCTTGGTCTCTGGTGAAGACCATATGGCTCAAAGCCATCATCTTCTGCCTCTGGTTGCCGTGGAGGTCCTCTCGGCCTATGGTGATAGTTATGAGGTTGCGTGTCCTCATCTCCATCTGGCTGGGGTTCCTCCTGTTCGTGCCGTGTCCTAAGGTACTCAGGACCCTCAGGACGGTCTTGCTCAGCTCTCACGTGCCTTATGGCCTGGAATCTTACTGGTCTCTCCACGCGCTCCAACCTCTCGCCTATGGATGCGAGTTGTGTTTGGAGTGTGGTGAACATGGCCATCATGGCTTCAGCTGCGTCTCTATTCTCTTCTCCCATGTGTGCTACAAAGAAAGAAGACAATTAGGGTGCTCCTAAATTATTAGGAGAGTTTCTTTTTATATGGGATTTGAAAAAAATGCAAAAAGGAAAATCCTAAGGAAAGGAAATTCGAAAAAAAAAAGGAAACTTCCTAGACAACTTGTGCTAGCTGTCCAATTCGAATTCTTTTGTGTATTTTCCTATTTTCTTTTCTTTTCTTTTTGTTTTCTTTTTAATTTAACTTAAAACTAATGGAAATATGAATTAAACAAAAAGGAAAACGTGTATGCAATGCAAAAAGTGAATCTAAACCCTAGTGATACACGTAGGAGGCTAGATGCACTCGGTTTGGAGTTTGATGTTATTTTTTTGATTTTTCTTGAATGCGACTTAAACTAATGCAAGAACACAAAACAAAACAAGCAAAAGGATAGAAACAACCTGGTTTAGGAGCTTTAAGCTCTGATACCAAAATGATACAAGCCTTGATTCAAGGATGTATGCGCGTGGGCTGTTTGTAGAAGATTAGGTGAGAAACTCAACCTTAGGCTTCTGGATAGGGGTTTTCTGGTTGGTAAACGATGGAAGGGTGAAGTGAACCACACGAGGGGTGATGAACCTCGTGATAAATCACAAACTTAGAGCTAGGAGGGCTGGTCTCAACTAGGTTCTAAGCGCACAAGTCTCTCTTGAGAGAAAGCTCGTAGGGAAAAAGTTCTACTTTATTAATAATCAAAAAGGTTGTCGAACTACAATGCTGGAAGGAGCCTTATTAATATGCTCGACAGCTTGACCTACTAGGGTCGACTCAAATAAGAAAAAGGAAAGTTTACAAAAGTGCACAAAAGGAAAAATACAAAAGTGTATAACCGAAAAAGGACCTATTCCTAAAATGTTCTTGACTCAAAAATGTAAAGCAACTAGATCCTACCCTGCAAAACAGAAAGAGGCATATATTCGAATGTAAACTTACCTTAACTCACCTCACGGCCAAGAAATGGAAGGTGGCCGTCCTTGTGGCATGCACGCGCCTTGCTCCTAGTCTTCGACTTGGAGTAGGGTTAAATATCTTTGGGCCTTGACCTCTCTTGCCACTAAAGCCCAGTCTCTGATGTTCCTTGTGTTGTTGAGAAGCCTTTGGACTCTAATTTGCTCTTCTGGCCCATTGTCCTTAGCTGCTCTTCCTCTAGAAGCTTGTCGACCCATAAGCTGAATTTGTGGAAGAGTGCTCTTGATCTGCTTCTTGTCATTGCTCCTGGAGGTACCACTGGTGTAGATACTTCCTCTAAGTGCATGTCCTGGAGCTGGTAGCTCATTTGGTCCGAGTCCTCTTGTGTAGAAGTGGAAGTGTGCGTGTACTCGGCTGGATGGCCTGTACCGGCTGGATTGTGCGCGGTACTGGCCGGAATGACTTCAGGACCGGCCAAGTTGATCCCGGAGTCGGCGGTGTCATCAGGGGGACCGGCGGTGTCATTCACATCCCCACCAAGTGTGCCGGAAGCTTGGGCCTCTCCGCCGGCGATGTTGACCGGTCTGGTCCTATAGGTCGAGGGTCCGGCGGTACTGTCTCGGGCAAGCTTCCTGGTCGGCCAGTCTGGTCTCCTGGCTGGATGTACGACCTGATGTCCTCATCAGATTGGTTCGGCCATCATGCCTGGTCTCCTTCTCAAACTGCCATGGCCTTCCTAGCAGAAGATGGCCAGCTTTCATCGGCACCACGTCGCACACTACCTGGTCTTGGTACTTGCCCACACTGAATGGCACAGTGACTTGCTCATGGATCTTGAGCTCCACTTTGTCATCGAGCCATCTCAGTCTATACGGTCGAGCGTGCCTTGTCTTCTCTAGACCTAGCTTATCAACCATGTACGCACTAGCAACGTTAGTACAAGAACCACCATCTATGATGAGGTTACATACCTTGCCCTTGATGGTGCAACGGCTGTGGAAGATGTTCTCCCTCTGGATGGTCTCTGAGCGATCCACCATTGCACTGAGAATGCGTCTAGTGACCAGCACTTCCCCCACATCAGGGTACTCAATGTCACCGTATTCTCCTTCTGGTTCATAGTCTTCTTCATCTTGGGATTCATACTCTCCAGCTTCCGTAGGCTATGCCCAAAGTCATTACCTTAACCGCAAGGAGGGGGGTAATCAGCATGACCAGGTTGTTTGGGCACTCCCTTGAGATGCGTCCACGATGCCTACACTTGAAACAAGTGATGTCACGTGATCTTTGAGGGTTAGAGGACTTACTAGGCTCTCTCTTGTCAGGGGTTGGCTCAGGAGGTTTGCTCTTGAACCGTGACTCGATCTCTATGCTTTTGCCTTTGTCTACGGCCTCTGGGATGTTTCTTGGTGCCCAAGGAGTCTTAGGCTTACTTTGGATGTCTTGGCTCTTATGTTTGATGTGCTGCTCAGCTTGTTTCCACCTTGCGGCTGATTCTTTCTTGCAGTCCATCCAAGAATTGTGCCATCAAAGCCTCCTCATCGTCATTGAGCTCCAGTCTGTTCCTTAGTCTCTCAAACTCTTCATAGTACTCCTCTACTAATCTGGAGCCCTGCTTAAGAGTACGAAAACATCGTTGCAAATCTCTATGAAAATAAGGTGGAACAAACCTTTGTCTCATGAGGTCCTTCATGTCGACCCATGAGTCTACGGGCCTCAATCTTTTCCTCCTTCGGTAAGACACCTTATGATCCCACCAGATGAGGGCATTGTCCGTGAGTTGTGCTACTGCCATGGAGACTCTCCTAGGGCCTGGTTGGTTGTAATGATCGAAGATGTGATCCATTCTCCTCTCCCAATCAAGATAGGCTTCGGGGTCTACTTTTCCTGCAAAACTAGGAGGTGTTAATTTGACATCAGGATGAGTTACCCGGTTGTAGGCGTATTCATCTCCATCCTCATGATGTCTGGGAGGCATTCTTGGTCTCTGGTGATGACCATATAGCTCAAAGCCATCGCCTTCTGCTTCTGGTCGCCGTGGAGGTCCTCTCGGCCTAGGGTGATAGTCATGAGGCTGTGCGTCCTCATCTCCATCCGGCTGGGGCTCCTCCTGTTCGTGCCGTGTCCTAGGGTGCTCAGGACCCTCAGTACGGTCTTGAGTAAAAAATGGAAGATTTGAAAAAATGGAAACTTTCTAACAACTAGTGCTAGCTGTGTTGGTCGATTTCTTTTGGTGTTTTTCCAATTTTCTTTTTCTTTTCTTTTTAATTTAACTTAATAATAATGGAAATATGATTTAAGCAAAAAGGAAAAACGTAATTTGCAATGCAAGAATGAATCTAAGCACTAGTGGTGCACGTAGATGCTAGATGCACTCGGTTTGGAGTTTGAGGTTATTTTTTTGATTTTTCTTGAATGCGACTTAAACTAATGCAAGAACTAGAAACAAAAACTAATTAAAGGCTAAAAACAACCTGGTTTATGAGCTTTAAGCTCTGATACCAAAATGATACAAGCCTCGATTCAAGGCAGTATGCGCGTGGGCTGTGTGGAGAAGATTAGGTGAGAAACTTAACCTTACGCTTCTGGATGGGGGTGTTCTGGTTGGTAAAAGATGGAAGGGTGAAGTGAACCACACGAGGGGTGATGAACCTCATGATAAATCACAAACTTAGAGCTAGGAGGGCTGGTCTCAACTAGGTTCTAAGCATACAAGTCTCTTGAGAGAATAACTTGAAGAAAGAAAATTCGATCTTTATTTATTATCAAATAGGTTGTCAACTACAATGCTGGAATGAGCCTTATTAATATGCTTGACAGCTTGACCTTCTAGGGTCGACTCAAGAAAAGAAATGGAAAACTTACAAAAGTGGACAAATGGAAAACTTACAAAAGTGCCTAACCGAAAGGTACTTATTCCTAAAATCTCTTTGACACAAAAATGTAATAATCTAAATCCTACCCTGAAAAACAGAAAGAGGCAAGTATATAATTTGAAACTTACATTTCTTACCTTTTGGCCAAGAAATAGAAGGTGGCCGACCATGTGGCATGCACGCACCTTGCTCCTAGTCTTCGACTTGGAGTAGGGTTAGGAATCTTTGGGCGCAGACCTCTCTTGCCACTAAAGCCCAAGTCTCTAAAGTCCTTTGCATTGTTGAGAAGCCTTTGGACTCTTCTTTGCACTCTTGGCCGAATGACTTTCGTCGATCATCCTCTAGGAGCTTGTCGACCCACAAGCCGAATTTGTGGAAGAGCGCCCTTGATCTGCTCCTTGTCATTGCTCCTGGTGGCACCACTGGTGTAGAGACTTCCTCTAGATGCATATCTTGAAGCTGGTAGCTTATCTGGTCCGAGTATCCTTGTGTAGATGTTGATATGTTGGTGCACTTGGCTGGATCGGCTATACTGGCTGGACTGTGCGAGGTACTGGCCGAAATGTCATCTGAGCCGTCCAAGTTGATTCCGGAGCCGGCGGCATCACCAATTGGACCAGCAGTGTCATCCACATCACCACCAGTTGGGCCGGAGGTTTGGGCCTCTCCGCCGGCAATGTTGGTCTGTCCGGCCCGCCTGGTCGAAGGCCCAGTGGTACCGCTTGGGCCGGCAGACGTGCCAAAGGGCCCGGCTGTCTCGGGCAAGCTCCCTGGTCGGGCAGTCAGGTCTCCTGGCCGGCCATACGACCTGATGTCCCCATCAGATGCCATGCATTATACTTCGTTTGTAGCCCTTTACTCAGGGAGCACCAATGATCAGTTTAGAATGATCATTTTAATCGGCCAATCAAGTTGACATGTCCGGTCTAAATCGTCTGTAACGTTTAATTTAGTGTTCAGAATGAAACGAATCCAATATCCACGTTAAGCTTGTTCAATTTTCTATATTTTGAAAATATTTGAGACTAAAAGATACAACAAAGCCTCTGGGTAATTCAATGTATCCCAAACTGTGTAATGCCATGTGTTATGCTTCATTTATAACCCTTTACTCAAGGAGAACGAATTATCTGATTAGAATAATCATTTTAACTGGCTGATAAACTTGACAAATCTGCACTAAACCATTTTTAACTCTTGATTTAGAGCTAAAAAAGACATGAGTCCAATGCCCACGTTAAACTAGCTCAATTTTTTATATTATGACAAAATTTAAGACCTAAATAGATACGACAAAGCCTCCAAGTAATCCAATCTATACCAAACTGCGTGCTGCCATGCATTATGCTTCATTTGTAAACCATTGCTCAATGAGCACTAATGATCAGTTCAGAATGATCAATTTAACTGGTCGATGAACTTGACATGTCCGCCCTAAATCGTCTTTAAATTTTTATTTAGAGCTCAAAATGACATGAATCCTACACCCACATTAATCTAGCTCAATTTTCTATATTGTGACAACATTCGAGATTGAAAGAGTTATGACAAAGCCTCCAAGTTATCCAATGTATCCCAAACTCCGTAATGCTATGCATTATGCTTTATGTATAGCCTTTACTCAAGGAGCAGCAATGATCAGTTTCGAATGATCATTTTAACTATCTGATCAACTTGACATGTCCACCCTAAATCATTTTTACCTTTTGATTTAGAGCTCAAAATAACATGAGTGCAACGTCCACTTTAAGCTATCTCAATTTTCCAGATTGTGACAACAGTTGAGACTGAAAGAGCAATGAAAAAGTCTCCATGTAATCTAATGTATCCCAAACTGCGTGATGCCATGCATTATTCTTCATTTATAACCTTTTAATCGTTTTAAAATGATTATTTTAACTGGCCGATCAAACAATTATTTTATTTAGAATTCAAAATGACACGAATCCAATGACCAGGTTAAGCTAACTCAATTTTCTATATTTTGACAACATTTGAGACTGAATGAGCTACGACAATGCCACCGAGTAATCCAATATATCCCAAACTGCATAATGCCATGCATTATGCTTCATTTATAGCACTTATCAGTTTAGAATGATAATTTTAACTGGTCGATGAACTTTACATATTTGCACTAAATCATTCGTAACTTTTGATTTAGAAATAGAAATGACACAAATCCAACGCTCACGTTAAGCTACCTCAATTTTCTATATTGTGACAACATTTAAGACATAAATATCTACAAGAAAGTCTCCAAGTAATCCAATCTATCCCAAACTGTGTGATGACATGCATTATGCTTCATTTGTAAAACTTTGCTCAATAAGACCAATGATAAGATTAGAATGATCATTTTAACTAGCCGATCAACCAGACATGTCCGCACTAAATCGTCCGTAACTTTTGATTTGGAGTTTAGAATGACACGAATCCAACGCCCACGTTAAGCTAGCTCAATTTTTGATGTTGTGATAACAATTGAGAGTAAAAGAGCTACGCAAAGCATCCAAGTAATCCAAAGTATACCAAACTGCGTCATGCTATGCATTATGCTTCATTCATAAGCCTTTACTCAAGAGCACCAATGATTAGTTTAGAATGATCATTTTAACTAGGCAATCAATTTGACATGTCCGCACTAAATCGTCTGTAACTTTTGATTTAGAGTTCAAAATGATTGGAATCCAATGCCCACGTTAAGTTATATCAATTTCCCATATTGTGACAGCATTTGAGACTGAAAGAGTTTACGACAAAGCCTCCAAGTAATCCAATGTATCCCAAACTACATGATGCCATGCATTATGCTTCATTTATAAGCATTTACTCAAGGAGCAACAATGATTAGTTTAGATTGATCATTTGAACTGGCCGATCAACTTGACATGTCCGCACTAAGTTTTCCAATACTTTTGATTGGGAATTCAAAATGACAGGAATCCAATGTCCACGTTAAGCAAACTCAAATT
Source organism: Pugionium dolabratum (assembly GCA_018901945.1). Classification (NCBI taxonomy): domain Eukaryota; kingdom Viridiplantae; phylum Streptophyta; class Magnoliopsida; order Brassicales; family Brassicaceae; genus Pugionium; species Pugionium dolabratum. The sequence continues at coordinate 9,111 of JAEVFF010001159.1, read as the reverse complement.
TCTATATTGCGACAAACTTTAACACCAAAATATCAAGGACAAAGCCTCCAAATAATCCAATCTATCCCAAACTGCGTGATGCCATGCATTATGCTTTATTTATAAGCTTTTACTCAAGGAGCACCAATGATAAGTTTAGAATGATCATTATAACTAGCTGATCAACTTGACATATCCGCACGAAATCATCTTTAATTTTTGATTTAGAGCTTAAAATAACATGAGTCCAATGCCTACGTCAAGGTAACTCAATTTTTGATATTGTGACAACATTTGAGACTGAAAGACCTACGAAAAAGCTTCCAAGTAATCCAATGTATCCCAAACTGCGTAATGCCATGCATTATCCTTCATTTATAAATGTTTACTCAAGGAGCACCAATGATCAGTTTAGAATGATCATTTTAACTAGCTGATGAACTTGATATGTCCACACTAAATGGTCTTTACCTTTTGGTTGAGAGCTAAAAATGACATAAGTCCAACACCCAAGTTAAGCTATATCAATTTCTATATTGCGACAAAATTTAAGACCTAAATAGCTACGACAAAACCTCCAAGTAATCCAATCTATTCCAAACTGCGTAATGATGCATTATGCTTCATTTGTAAACCTTTGCCTAATGAGCACCAATGATCAGTTTCAAATGATCATTTTAACTAACCGATCAACTAGACATGTTTGCACTAAATCCTCCGTAACTTTTGATTTAGAGTTTAGAATTTCACGAATCCAACACCCACGTTAAGGTAGCTCAATTTTCTATAATGTGACAAGATTTCAGAATGAAAGAGCTATGACAAAGCCTCCAACTAATCCAATGTATCCCAAACTGCGTGATGCCATACATTATGTTTCGTTTATAAGCCTTTACTCAAAGAGCACCAATGATTAGTTTATAATGATCATTTTAACTAGCCGATCAACTTGACATGTCTGCACCTAATCATCTGTAACTTTTGATTTAGAGTTCGAAATGACACGAATCCAACGCCCACGTTAAGCTAGCTCAATTTTCTACATTATGACAAAATTTAAGACCAAAATAGCTTTAACAAAGCCTCCAAGTAATCCAATCTCCCCCAAACTTCATGATGCCATGCATTATGCTTGATTTATAAGTCTTTACTCAAGGAGGACCAATGATCATTTTAACAAGTTTATCAACTTGACATGTCCGCACTAAATCGTCTTTAACTTTTGATTTAGAGCTTAAAATGACATGCGTCTAACGTCCATGTCAACCTATCTACATTTTCTATATTGTGACAAAATTTAAGACCGAAATAACTACGAAAAGGCATCAAAGTAATCCAATTTATCCCAAACTGTGTGATGTCATGCATTATCCTTCCTTTATAAGCCCTTACCCAAGGAGCAACAATGATCAGTTTAGAATGATCATTTTAACTTGCTGATCAACTTGACATGTCCAAACTAAAGTGTCCGTAACTTTCGATATAGAGTTCAGAATGTCACGAATCCAATACCCACATTAAGGTAGCTCAACTTTCTATATTGCGACAATATTTGACACTGAAAGAGCTACGACAAAGCCTCCAAGTAATCCAATGTATCCCAAACTCCGTAATGTCATGCATTATGCTTCATTTATAACCCTTTACTCAAGGAGCACGAATCATCAATTTAGAATGATCATTTTAATTAGTCGATCAACTTTACATGTTCACACTAAACCGTCTATAACTTTTGATTCCGAGTTCAAAATTACACGAATCCAACCCAACGTTAAGCAAGCTCAATTTTCTATATTGTAACAAAATTTAAGACCAAAGTAGCTAGGACAAAGCCTCCAAGTAATCCAATGTATCCCAAACTGCGTGATGCCATACATTATGCTTGATTTATAAGTCTTTACTCAAGGAGCACCAATGATAATTTTAACTAGCTTATCAACTTAACATGTATGCACTAAATCGTCTTTAACTTATGATTTAGAGCTCAAAATAACATGAGTCTAACGTCCATGTCAAGCTATGTACATTTTATATTTTGTGACAAAATTTACGACCGAAATAACTACGACAAAGTAATTCAATATATCCTAAACTGCGTGATGCCATGCATTATGCTTTATTTATAAACCTTTACTCAAGGAGCACCAATGATCAGTTTAGAATGATCATCCTAACTAGCTGATCAAATTGATATGGCCGCACTAAATTGTACGTAACTTTTAATATAGAGTTCAGAATGACACGAATCCAATGCCCACATTAATCTAGCTTAATTTTCTGTATTATGAAAAAATTTAAGACCAAAATAGCTACGCAAAGCCTCTGAGTAATCCAATGTATCCCAAACTTCGTAATGCCAGGCATTATGCTTCATTTAAAACCCTTTACTTAAGCAGAACGAATGATCAGTTTAGAATGATCATTTTAACTGGCCAATCAACTTTACATGTTCGCATTAAATCGCTTATAACTTTTTATTTAGAGATCAAAATGACACGAATCCAACGTCCATGTTAAGCTAGCTAAAGTCTCTATATTGTGAAAACATTTAACACCGAAATAGCTATGACAAAGCCTACAAGTAATCCAATCTATCCCAAACAGCATGATGCCATGCATTATACGACATTTGTAAACCTTTGCTTAACGAGCACTAATGATCAATTTAGAATGATCATTTTAACTAGCGTATGAAATTGACATGTACACACTAAACCGTTTTTAACTTTATATTTAGAGGTCAAAATGACATGAGTCCAACATCCACCCTAAGTTAGCTCAATTTTCCATATTTGACAACATTTGTAACTAAAAGCGATACGAAAAAGCCTCCAAGTAATCTAATGTATCCAAACTGCGTGATGTCATGCATTATGCTTCATTTATAAGTCTTTACTCAATGAGCACCACTGATAAGTTTAGAATGATCATTTTAACTGGCGATCAACTTTACATGTTCGCACTAAATCCTTCGTAACTTTTGATTTAGAGTTCAAAATGACATAAATCCAACACCCACGTTAAGCTACCTCAATTTTCTATATTATCACAAAATTTATGACCTAAGTAGCTATGACAAAGCCTCTAAGTAATCCAATTGATTCCAAACTACGTGATGCCATGCATTATGCTTCATTTGTAAGCCTTTGCTAAATGAGCATTAATGATTAATTTCAAATGATCATTTTAACTGGCCGATAACTTGACATGTCCACAATAAATCGTCTGTTACTTTTGATTTAGAGTTCTGAATGACACGAATTCAACACCCACGTTAAGCTAGCTCAATTTTCTATGATGTGACAAAATTTAAGACCTAAATAGCAACGAAAAAGCCTCTAAGTAATCCAATTTATCCGAAATGGCGTGATGCCACGTATTATGCTTCATTTGTAGACCCTTGCTCAATGAGCACCAATGATCAGTTTAGGATGATCAATTTAACTGGTCAATCAACTTGACATGTCCACATTAAATCTTGCGCAACTTTCGATTTAGATTTAAAAATGACAGGATTCCAACACCCTTGTTAAACTAGCTCAGTTTTATATATTGTGACAAAATTAAGACCCAAATAGCAACAATAAAGCATCCAAGTAATTAATCTATCCCAAACTACGTGATGCCATGCATTATACTTCATTTATAAGCCTTTACTCAAGGAGCACCAATGATCAATTAAGAATGATCATTCTAGCTAGCTGATAAACTTGACATGTCTGCACTTAATCATCTTTAACCTTTGATTTAAAGCTCAAAATAACATGAGTCCAACGCCCAAATTAAGCTAGCTGAATTTTCCATATTGTAACAACATTTGAGACTAAAAGAGCTACGAAAAAGCCTCCAACTAATCAAATGTATCCCAAAATGCCTAATGCCATGCATTATGCTTCATTAATAACCCTTTACTCAAGGAGCACCAATGATCATTTTAAAATGATTATTTTAACTGGCCGATCAACCTGACATGTTAGCACTAAATCGTATGTATTTTTTGATTTAGAGTTCAGAATGACATGAATGCAGTGCGCACGTTATGCTACCTCAATTTTCTATATTGTGACAAGATTGGAGAATAAAAGCGCTATGACAAATCCTCTGAGTAATCCAATGTATCCTAAACTGCGTAATGCCATGCATGCATTATGCTTCATTTATAACCCTTTACTCATGGAGCACCAATGATCAGTTTAGAATGATCATTTTAACTAGTCGATCAAGTTAACATCTTCCCACTAAATTGTCCAGAACTTTTGTTTTAGAGTTCAAAGTGACACGAATCCAACACCCATGTTAAGCTACTTCAATTTTCTATATTATGACGTAATTTAAAACTTAAATAGCAACAATAAAGCCGCTAAGTAATCCAATCTATCCCAAACTGCGTGATGCCATGCATTATATTTCATTTGTAAACCTTTGCTTAATGAGCACCAATGATTAGTTTAGAATGATCCTTTTAATTGGCCGATAACTTGACATGTCCGCACTAAATCATCTGTAACTTTTGATTTAGAGTTTCGAATGACACGAATTCAACATCCACGTTAAGCTAGCTCAATTATCTTTATTGTGACAAAATCTAAGACCTAAATAGCAATGACAAAGCCTCCAAGTAATCCAATCTATCCCAAACTGCGTGATGCCATGCATTATGCTTCATTTGAAAACCTTTGCTCAATGAGCACCAATGATCAGTTTAGAATGATCATTTTAACTAGCCGATCAACTTGACATGTCCACACTAAATTTTCTGTAATTTTTTTATTTAGATTTCAAAATGACAGAAATCCAACGCCCTTGTTAAGCGAGTTTAGTTTTATATATTATGACAAAACTTAAGACCAAAATAGCAATGATAAAGCCTCCAAGTAATCCAATCTATCCTAAACTTCGTGATGGCCTGCATTATGCTTCATTTCTAAGCCTTTATTCAAGAAGCACCAACGATCAGTTTAGAATGATCATTCTAACTAGCTGATAAACTTGACATGTCCGCACTAAATCGTCTTTAACTTTGGATTTAATGCTCAAAATAACATGAGCCCAACGCCCACATTAAGTTAGCTATATTTTCCATACTGTGACAACATTTAAGACTGAAAGAGTTAGGAAAAAGCCTCTAACTAATCCAAGGTATCCCAAACTGCGTAATGCCTGGCATGTAAAGCTTATATATTTTTTTATTTAGCGTTCAGAATGACACGAATCCAATGCCCACGTTAAGCTAGCTCAATTTTGTATATTGTGACAACATTTGACACCAAAATACCTACGACAAAGCCTCCGAGTAATCCAATATATCCCAAACTGCGTGATGTCATGCATTATGCTTCATTTAGAAGCCTTTACTCAAGGATCACCAGTGATCAGTTTAGAATGATCATTTTAACTAGATGATCAACTTGACATGTTTGTACTATATCATCTTTAACTTTTGATTTAGAGCTACAAATGACAAGAGTTCAACGCCCATGTTAAACTAGCTCAATTTTTTATATTGTGAAATTATTTGAGACTGAAAGAGCTACTACAAAGCCTCCAAGTAATCCAATGTATCCCAAATTGCATGATGCAATGCATTATGTTTCATTTATAAGCCTTTAGTCAAGGAGAACCAATGATCAACTTAGAATGATCATTTTAACTGGACAATCAACTTGACATGGCCACAGTAAATGGTCTGTAACTTTTTATTTAGAAATCAGAATGACACAAATCTAACAGCCACGTTAAACTAGCTCAAGTTTCTATATTGTGACAATATTTGAGACTTAAAGCACTACTAGAAAGCCTCCAAGTAATCCAATCTATCCCAAAAATTGCGTGATGCCATGTATTATGCTTCATTTATAACCCTTTACTCAAGGAGCAGTAATGATCAGTTTAGAATAATCATTTTAACTAGCTGATCAACTTGACATGTTAGCACTAAATCGTATTTAACTTTTGATTTAGAGCACAAAATGTCACGAGTCCAACACCCATGTTAAGCTAGCTCAATTTTCCATATTTTGACAACATTTACGACTAAAATCTCTACTACAAAACCTCCAAGTAATCCAATGTATCCCACGTTGCATGATGCCATGCATTATGTTTCATTTATAAGCCTTCACTGAAGGAGCACCCATGATCAGCTTAGAATGATCATTTTAATAGGCCGATAAACATGACATGTACGCTCTAAATTGTCCGTAACTTTTTATTTAGAGAACACAATGACACGAATCCAATACACATGTTAAGCTAGCTCAATTTCCTATATTGTAACGAAATTTAACACCAAAATATTTACGAAAAAGAGTCCAAGTAATACAATCTATCCAAAACAGCGTGACACCATGTATAATACTTCATTTATAAGCCATTACTCGATAAGCACCAATGATCAGTTTAGAATCATCATTTTAACTAGCTGATCAACTTGACATATCAGCACTATATCATCTTTAACTTTTGATTTAGATTTCGAAAGGACATCATTCCAACGCCCATTTTAATCTAGCTCCATTTTCCATATTGTGACAATATTTGAATTTGAAATAGCTACTAAAAAGCCTCCATGTAATCCACTGTATCCCAAATTGCGTGATGCCACACATTATGCTTCATTTATAAGCCTTTACTTGAGGAACACAAATCATTAGTTTAGAATGATCATTTTCACTAACCGACCAACTTGACATGTCCACACTAAATGGTCTGTAACTTTTGATTTAGAGTTCAGAATGACACGAACCCAACCCCCACATTAAGCTAGCTCAATTTTCTATACTGTGACAATATTTGAGACCGAAAGAGCTACGACAAAGCCTCCAAGTAATCCAATGTATTTCAAACTGCGTGATACCATGCATTATGCTTTATTTATAAGCCTTTACTCAATGACACCAATGATCACTTTAGAATGATCATTTGAATTGACATATGAACTTAACATATCCGCAATAATCGTACATAGCTTTTGATTTAGAATTCAAAATGACACGAATCTAAAGGCGACGTTAAGCTATTTCAATTTTTTATATTATGACAAAATTTAACACCGAAATAGCTACGACAAAGCATACACATAATCCAATCTATCCCAAACTACGTGATTTCATGCATTATGCTATATTTATAAGCCTTTCTTCAAGGAGCACCAATGATCAGTTTAGAATGATCATTTTAGCTAGCTGATCAACTTGACATGTCACCAATAAAACACCTTTAAGTTTTGATTTAGAGCTCAAAATGACACGAATACAACGCCCACGTTAAGCTAGCTCAATTTTCTATATGGTGACAACATTTGACACTCAAAGAGCTACGACAAAGCCTCTAAGTAAACCAATTTATCTCAAAATGCGTGATGGCATGCGTTATGCATCATTTATAACTCTTTACTCAAAAAGCACCAATGATCAGTTTAGAATGATCATTTTAGCTTGCCAATCAACTTGACATGTCCACACTAAATCTTCCAAAACTTTTGATGTAGAGTTCAGAAGGACACGAATCCAACACACAAGTTAAGCTAGCTTAAATTTATATCTTATGACAGAATTTAAGACTGAAAAACCTACGACAAAGCCTCCAAGTAATCCAATGTATCCCAAACTGCGGGATGCCATGCATTACGCTTCATTGATAAGCCTTTACTCAAGACGCACCAATGATCAGTTTAGAATAACCATTTTAACTTGCTGATCAACTTGACAAGTCCGCACTAAAACGTCTTTAACTTTTGATTTAGAGCTCAAAATGACATGAGTCCAACACCCACGCTAAGCTTGCTCAAGTTTCCATATTGTGACAACATTTGATACTTAAAGAGCTAATACAAAGGCTCCAAGTAATCCAATGTATACGAAACTACGTGATGCCATGCATTATGCTTTATTTACAAACCTTTATTCGGGGAACACCAATAATCACTTTAGAATGATCATTTTAAATAATGTCTTTAACTTTTGATTTACAGCTCAAAATGACATCATTCCAATGCCCATGTTAAACTAGCTCAATTTTCCATATTGTGACAACATTTGAGACTGAAAGAGCTATTACAAAGCCCCCAAGTAATCCAATGTATCCCAAATTGCATGATGCCATGCATTATGCTTCATTTATAAGCCTTTGCTCAAGGAGAACCAATGATCAAATTAGAATGATCATTTTAACTGGACAATCAACTTGACATGGCCACAGTAAATGGTCTGTAACTTTTGATTTAGAAATCAGAATGACACAAATCTAACAGCCACGTTAAACTAGCTCAAGTTTCTATATTGTGACAATATTTGAGACTTAAAGCACTACTAGAAAGCCTCCAAGTAATCCAATCTATCCCAAAAATTGCGTGATGCCATGTATTATGCTTCATTTATAACCCTTTACTCAAGGAGCAGTAATGATCAGTTTAGAATAATCATTTTAACTAGCTGATCAACTTGACATGTTAGCACTAAATCGTATTTAACTTTTGATTTAGAGCACAAAATGTCACGAGTCCAACACCCATGTTAAGCTAGCTCAATTTTCCATATTTTGACAACATTTACGACTAAAATCTCTACTACAAAACCTCCAAGTAATCCAATGTATCCCACGTTGCATGATGCCATGCATTATGTTTCATTTATAAGCCTTCACTGAAGGAGCACCCATGATCAGCTTAGAATGATCATTTTAATAGGCCGATAAACATGACATGTACGCTCTAAATTGTCCGTAACTTTTGATTTAGAGAATAGAATGACAGGAATCCAATACCCATGTTAAGCTAGCTCAATTCTCTATATAGTGACAAAATTTAACACCAAAATAGTTATGAAAAAGAGTCCAAGTAATACAATCTATCCAAAACAGCGTGATGCCATGTATTATACTTCATTTATAAGCCGTTACTCAACAAGCACCAATGATCAGTTTAGAATCACCATTTTAACTAGCTGATCAACTTGACATATCAGCACTGTATCATCTTTAACTTTTGATTTAGAGTTCTAAAGGACATCAGTCCAACACCCATTTTAACCTAGCTCCATTTTCCATATTGTGACAATATTTGAATTTGAAAGAGCTACTAAAAAGCCTCCATGTAATCCAATGTATCCCAAATTGCGTGATGCCACGCATTAT
>JAEVFF010001158.1:31640-87174 GCA_018901945.1 Pugionium dolabratum | reverse complement strand
GAATTTGATTCCTTCTCAATAGTTTCATCATGAGTATCCATCATTTGCTCAGGCTCTTGAGGTTCATCAACAAATTTGAAAATAATGCTTGAGATGAGACATCATTAAACACAATATTTCCTGTCTCTTGAACCATTCTCATCCTCTTGTTGTACACTATGTATGTTGAATTGGTCTCTGAGTATCCCAGAAAGATACTTTCATCACTTCGCGAATCAAACTTCCCTAGTTGATCCTTTTCATTCAATATGTAGTAATCACTTCTGAACACATGGAAATAGCTCACACTTGGTGGTTTCCCTTTCCATAGCTCATATGGAGTCATTCAAGTGCCTTTTCTGAAATATACTCGGTTGATTATATAGCACGTTGTGTTGATTGCATCACCCCATAAGTGTTTGGAAACCTGATTGCCATGCAGCATTGCACGAGCCATTTCCTGAAGAGTGTGGTTCCTTCATTCTATTACCCCATTCTGCTAAGGTGTCCTGGGCGTAGAGTACTGATGCAGAATTCCCAATTCACTACAGAATTTTTCAAGCATCTCGTTCTGAAATTCTCTTCCATGATCACTTCTAATAGCCTTGATATTGCATTTTTCTCGTTCATGAGCTGGAAGGCAAGTATCCTAAAGCTGTTAAACGTTTCAGTCTTTTTTCCCTCACGAATCGCACCCAAGTAAACCATGTGAAGTCATCCACCAAAACAAAGATATATTGTTTCCCAGCAATGCTTTCAACCTGAATTGGCCCCTCTAATTCATTTTCTGATCTTGAATTTGATTCCTTCTCAATAGTTTCATCATGAGTATCCATCATTTGCTCAGGCTCTTGAGGTTCATCATCAAATTTGAAAATAATGCTTGAGATGAGACATCATTAAACACAATATTTCCTGTCTCTTGAACCATTCTCATCCTCTTGTTGTACACTATGTATGTTGAATTGGTCTCTGAGTATCTCAGAAAGATACTTTCATCACTTCGCGAATCAAACTTCCCTAGTTGATCCTTTTCATTCAATATGTAGTAATCACTTTTGAACACATGGAAATAGCTCACACTTGGTGGTTTCCCTTTCCATAGCTCATATGGAGTCATTCAAGTGCCTTTTCTGACATATACTCGGTTGATTATATAGCACGTTGTGTTGATTGCATCACCCCATAAGTGTTTGGAAACCTGATTGCCATACAGCATTGCACGAGCCATTTCCTGAAGAGTTTGGTTCCTTCATTCTATTACCCCATTCTGCTGAGGTGTCCTGGGCGTAGAGTACTGATGCAAAATTCCCAATTCACTACAGAATTTTTCAAGCATCTCGTTCTGAAATTCTCTTCCATGATCACTTCTAATAGCCTTGATACTGCATTTTTCTCGTTCATGAGCTGGAAGGCAAGTATCCTAAAGCTGTTAAACGTTTCAGTATTTTTTCCCTCACGAATCGCACCCAAGTAAACCATGTGAAGTCATCCACCAAAACAAAGATATATTGTTTCCCGGCAATGCTTTCAACCTGAATTGGCCCCATCAAATCCATGTGAATCAAATCTGACGCTTTCTTTGTCTATATATCCGGAACAGCTTTGTGATGAATTTTAACCTTTTTTCCTTTGGCGCACGGTCCACATATAAATTCAGAGTTCAATTTTAACTTGGGAATACCTCGAATGATTTGTTGTTCAGTTAACTTTATCATAGTCCGAACATTCATATGTCCAAGCTTTTGATGCCACAGTTGAAATTCATCAGTTTGGGTGGCAGTGAAACACTTCTTGAAGGCTTCCACACATAGCAGTTGTTTCTTGTTCTAACACCTTGAATCCTTATCACTTCTTACTCATTTGTTGCCTAACATTCAGTTCTAGTGATTGAATAGCCTTCATCACAAAGTTGATTGATGCTTAGACATTCTCTAGTTCAGGTGCCTTCTGACTGCCAATTGTGCTACCTATAGCTATATCTTCTCTTTAGCTCAATCTCTAAAGGTCCTCTAGCTATTTCTTCCCTTTAGCTCCATCTATAAAGGTAACTTTTTCTGACAGTGTTTTCTCAATTCTACAGACATTCTCTTGTGTTCATGTCATGTGTCTTGAGCAGCTACTATCAAAATACCAAACCAATTTACCTATAGTATGTAGTCCTTCAGTTGTATATGAGACATATGCATATAGGTCTTGCTTCGAGACCCACACCTTGTTTTATCTTCTTTGATCATACAAGAATCTGTCGTGATGTACCACCCTCCTAACTCTTTGCTTGAATCGGTAACAATGTGCCTGGATATGTCTAGTTTTCCCACAATAGTAACACCCATGATTATGATAGGAAAGACGACCCCCTACAAATTGAGGTGAAACATACATATTGTTAGAATAAGATTTAGATGTACCTTTGACAAATCTTGAAGTACTGCTTGACGCATTTCCCTGATGTCCTAAGCCCCATTTTCCTTGAGTCATCCCTCCAATGGTCAGTAACTTATCAAGATCCTCTGTTATTTTGCTCAGCATCTTGATATTTTTCATTTGCAAATTCAATTTCTCCTCTAATTCACCAGATTTCTCATGTTCTTTTGTGAGAGCTTCTTTCATTGATGTAACTGCTTTTTCTAGATCTTGTTTCTTATGAGGCAAACCTGTTTTTTCCACGATGAGTTCCTCATTTTCCTTCCTAGTCTTGATAAGAGACTCACGTAGAATTTTTTTTTCATCAAACAACGAAAGCTCTATATCATCTTCCTGATCAGATTTAGCCTCTTTATTTACAACACCCAGATAAGCTACAAAATTCAACATCTCATCTTGATCTTGATCATCATATTTATCAGACTCGGATTCATCAAGGCTGACAAAGGATTTCTATTTTCTGTTGACTGACCCCACACATTCTGATCTGACATGCGTAAAGCCCTTGCAATCATTGCATTTGATATCTTCTCGTTTCTTAGTCGTTGGGCATTCAGCATTAAAGTGACCTATCACTTCACATTAATGGCATTTGGCCTCAGATTTATTTAATGATCGTTCATACTTTGCCTCGCCTTCTCCCTTTGAGTTATTGAAACCAGCTTGTTTCGGACCTCTCTCCATTCTCTTAAAGTACTTTCTGACTATCATGCTCACCTTTTCTTCAAGATACTCTGTTTGATCCTTCTCCTGGTTGACAGTAAGTGCAATGCTTCTGCTTCTAGCCGTACTGTTCTTGTTCTGCTCGAGTTCATATGCTTGTATCATCTCCACAATTTGATCAAATTTTCAACTCATCAGAGATGACAGACACTTCTATTGCTGATTTGTAAGCTCAAAACTTTTCAGGTAGACACCATAGAAACTTTTTGACTAGCTTCTTGTCCTTATATTTTTTACCAAGTATCAATACCTTGTTTGCTATTGAGCTGATCTTACCATTGAATGACTCGACTGTGTCATCATCACCCATTGTGAAAGTTTCAAACTGTGATGCCACCATATCAACTTGAGTTGTTCGAACATTGTTTGTTCCCTCATATGATGTTTGTAGAGATTCCCAAGCCTCTTTTCCTGTAGAACATCCTTGCACTCGTTTTAACTGGTCTTTAGTCAGCGAGGTCCATATAACTGAGAGAGCCTTGGAGTTGTATTTTGATATGGTTTTCTCCTCCAAAGTCTAGTCTCTTTTTGGTTTTGGGATAATATCTCCACCGTTTGTTTTTAAAGTTGGCTATTTCCATCCTTCCTCAACTATAGTCCATGCATCTTCATCAATACCTTTGATCAAAGCCTTGATTTGAATTTTCCACCAACCAAAGTTTTCAGCTTCGAGTAGTAATGGTTTTATCGAACCAAACTGCTGCAAGTTTTCCATACTTGTCTCTGGACCACACCTATTTTATGGTTAACGAATAGAGTTTTTTACCAGATGTAATATCTGAAAAATACTCCAGCAAGAACACAAAAATATTGAAATATATCAATTCACAATTACAATTACTAGAATTTTGTTAAGCAAATATTACAATTACACTTAACTTCAGTTTTAACCACAATCTCACAACAAGATTGTGCTCAAAACAGATTATTAGTCCACTCAAAGTCTCTCTTTCTCACCTGTTTTGATCCAAACACAACAGAATACTTGTTCGTCTGACTGATTGATACAAAACCAAATCATTCACCCAGAACCCGATTGTTTTACTCGAAAAACCTCAGCTTCGGACACCCTGCTCGCTCTTTCTTTTTCGATGAACCCTCGTTCTTCAACACATCTTCTTAAATACACAAGACTTGTATCTTGATCTTGGAAGTTTTCCTTTTTCTGTTACGGAAGTTTCCACATCAATAAGGCTCTTGTGTAGATATGACAATATTCTTGATACGTATTTCCAATTTTTTCGTGATGAGATTTCCTTGCATCTTCAGGAACAAAATTCTACCATCTTTCTTGAACCTATTATTGTTCTAGCTATTTGGAGAGGAGGGAGTAAGAAAAGATTTATTAAAATATGGAACTAACCCAGCAACTAGATAACTTGGGAACCACACAGTCTTTTAGTCTGGTTATTCTCGGTTTATGTTAAACCGATAATTTATACTGGTTTGTCAGAATATATGTACGTGTATATAAACAAAAATTGTTTATTCTTTTACATCAATGAAGAGAAATCAATTTATTTACTTCTCTGTTTCTAAAATGGTATCACAGCAATGAAACGAACTATCTCTTCTTCATCTTTTACTTCTTCTCTTCCGCCATCTCTGTTTACTTTCTACAATAAATTTTCTTCCATTTCTTCTTGAATTACCTATTTTCTTCATTCAAATGGTAAAGAAAGGAGAAAAAGCTCGTAATTGAGCTATTTCACCAGAACTTGACTCCGCGAATGCTTCTCGACAAGTTCAATCATCTGCAATGGATGATTTCAGAGCTCGATCGATCAATCTTGACCAAATCGGAACTTATACAATTCACATTCTACTGAAAAAGTTACTTATGGCTCCGATTTCTTTGACAATCCCCACAGTCCATTTTTTTCCATGCTGCGGATCATCCAAATTTTTCTTTGGACTCAAATAACCTGGATGGATTTAACTACAATAGCTAGCAAGTAGCAATGACTATGGCTTTTGAATGCAAGAATAAATGGAACTTTGTAGATGGTTCATTGCCTATGCCAAATCAATCAGAAATTGTTTTCAAAATATGGAATCGCTGCAACAATATGGTAAAATCTTGATTGTTGAACTCAATTAATCAAGAAATCTATGATAGCATATTATACTATGATGACGCTTATGAGATTTAGATGGATTTGCTAAAGCGTTTTCATATTAGCAATCTTCCTCGAAAATATCAACTAGAGCAGGAAATTGTGATACTGAGACAAGGTTCTATGGAATTATCTGCCTATTATACTAAGATTAAAACACTTTGGCAAAGGTTAGCTAACACTAAGTCTCAAAAACGTTGCACTTGCAACTGTGGGAAAGTAGAAAAACTACTAGAAGATGCTGAAACAAGTCGTGTGATACAATTTTTGATGGGAATAAATGACTCATATGCAAATATTAGAGGTCGGATTAAAAATAAGAAACATCGACCTAGTTTGAGTGAGATATACAATATGTTGGATCAAGATCAAAGTCAACGAACTGTTGGAATTATTCTAAAGGACATGTTTCTGCAGTGTCTTTTCAAGTTGGTAATATAGAATCCACAACAAATTCATCTAATCAGAAAAAAATTTTCCAACATCCAATGTTGTCTCAAATTACTATGTGGCGATTCACATTCAGCAAAAAAATTCAATAGTTCAAATCAACTTCTAGCAAATTTACCAACAGGAAATTTCCAAGATATCATTGTTTTTCTAATCTTGAAGCTTCATAATCAAAGTGTTACTCCAACTCTAGTTGTTTCTTCTGCCTCTACTTCAACTTCAGTACCAAATATTTCATCGATATATGGTACATTTCTAACTCTTCACTCTCCTACTCTATATGATATGTTTACTCATAATTCTAATGGAAATGATATCTCGCTAGACTCTTGGGTTATAGATTCAGGAACCATGCCATGTAGCTCATTCTAGACAACCATTTTTATGATTTAGAGAGTTAGAGAACACATCGTAAACCTTCCTAATGGAACTACAGTGAGAATTTTTGGAATAGGAGATATTAGACTAAGTGAAAAACTCATCCTTTGTGATGTTTTATTCATTCCCAAATTTCGGTGCAATCTTTTAAGTATTAGTATGTTGACTAAACACTTATACTCAACCATTTATTTCACTCTCCATACTTATTTTATCCAGGATCATACTCGAGAGTTGACGATTGATCAGGGTAGCCAAACTGAAAATCTTTACATTTTGGAATGTAGTAAGCATTTCACTTCATTATTCATTCCAGGTAGCATCAATCCTTCTTGCTCATCTGTTGTTGTCTCTTCTCGCTTATGGCACACTCGTTTAGGCCATCCTTCTCATTCTAGGATTGATCTTCTCAGTGATGTTCTTTTTGTATCCAAAAACACTAAGGATCATAATAGCACTTGTCCTATCTGTCCTCTTGCAAAATAGAAACACTTACCTTTTCTTTCAAAAAAAAAAAATGCAAGACAACATTTGATTTGATTCATATAGATATTTGGGGTCTTTTTCAACTGCTACTTATGATGGGTTTAAATACTTTCTTATCATTGTTGCTGATCATAGTAGAGCAACTTGGCTATATTTCATGAAATCAAAATATGATGTTTTGTCAATTTTTCCAGGGTTCTTGAAAATGATCGAAAATCAATATGGCATTAGTGTTAAGGTTGTTAGCTCTGACAATGCTCAAGAAATGAAATTTCATGATCTCTTTCTAGCCAAGGGCATAGTGCTAATCATTCTTGTCTAGAAACACCCCAACAGAACTCAGTTGTGGAACGTAAACACCATCAAATTCTTAATGTAGTTCATTCCTTAATGTTTCAATCTGAGGTGCCTTTAGAATATTGGGATGACTGTATTATGACTGCTATTTTCCTAATCAGTAGACTTCCTACCCATGTTCTACAAAATAAGACACCCTATGAGGTTTTAACCAATAAGATACTTGACTATAGTTTCCTTAGAACTTTTGGTTGTTTATGTTATACATCAACATCAACTAAAAATGTAATAAGTTTCAACCAAGAGCTAAGGCTTGTGTATTTTTAGGTTATTCTTCTAGGTTTAAAGGTTATAAAGTTATGGATTTGGAGAGCAATGCCATTTCTATTTCAAGGCATATCAGTTTCATGAAGAAATTTTTCCGTTTATATGTGTTACAATGACAGAAGATAGACGAACTTTCTTTCCTCATTTTTCTTTCCCTATATCCATTGATGAACATATGCCTTTTTCTCGTTTATCTTCTGATGATTCTTCACATCTTGAACAATCATCATCTGAGAATATTTTTCCTTTTGCATTAGATTCTCGCATACAATCCAGAAGACCTTTACATTTGCAGGACTACCACTATTATAATCACACTTCATGTTCTACTCCTTACCATATATCTCAACATCTTTCTTATAGTAAACTGTCATCTTCTTTTAGATCTTTTATTCACAATATAACTCTTCTTACTGAACTCCGTACTTATTCTAATGCTAAGAAACATCTAGTTTGGTGTGATGATATGGATGAATAGCTGAAAGCTATGGAAAGAACTGATACTTGGACCATATGTCCTTTACCTTTTGGTAAAAAGGCAATCGGTTGTAAGTATGTGTATAAGATTAAACACAAAGCAGATGTCAATGTTGAAAGATACAAAAGTAGGCTTGTTGCCAAAGGTTATACTCAAGAGGAAGGTTTTTTCTCCTATTGCCAAGCTAGCTACTGTCAAAATTTTCCTTGTTGTTGCTGCCAAAATGTAGTGGAGTTTAGCTCAGATCGATATTTCGAATGCATTTATCAATGGTGAGTTAGATAAGATATATATATATATACTCCTAGGTTATAAGCTATAAGATAAACACAAAGAGAGGAGTGATTTGGTTTGTAAATTTCACAGATTCCTTTATGGCCTTAAACAGGTTTCAAGACAATGGTATCTAAAACTTTCTCATACTCTTCATGACATGGGTTTCTCCAGACACATAGTGATCATACTCTTTTTACTCGACTTGATAATGATGGGTTTGTAGATGTCTTGGTTTATGTGGATGACATAATCATTAATAGCAACAATCCAGCAATAGTTTCTCTTCTGATTCAGATTCTTAACACTCACTTTAAACTTCAAAATTTGAGTGAGCTTCACTATTTTTGTGCTTGAAATTGCTTGCACCACAAAAGGAATCTCTATCTGCCAACGCAAATACATCCTTGAGCTGTTAAGTGACAATGGCTTTCTTGATAGCAAACCATCTTCTATTCCAATGAAACCAAACCATTCCTTGCATAAACAAGATACTCCTCCTCTAGAAAACATTGAATCATATAGGCTTTTGATTGGGAAACTTCTATATCTGAGCATTACTCGTCCAGACATATCCTTTGTTGTTACAAAATTATGTTGATTTTCAATTGCTACTCGAAAGATTCATTTGTAAGCTGCTCATAAGGTACTTTGATATCTTAAAGGTATAATTGGTATGGGATTGTTCTATTCTTCTACTCAAGATTTTAGTCTCAAAGGATTCACTTATGCTGATTGGACATCTTGCCCAAACACGAGGAGGTCGAATACAGGATATTGTATGTATGTTGGGGGTGCTTTGGTTTCTTGGAAATCGAAAAAACAGTCTACTATATCTTGTAGTTTTGCTGAAGCAGAATATAGATCAATGGCATATGGTTCTAAGGAATTGGTCTGGATTCATCAAATTTTATCGGACTTGAAGAGTATTTTATGTTTACCAACTCTTCTCTTTTGCGATAATAATATAGCCTTTCACATTGCTAAAAATCTTTTTTATGAGAGGACACAGCATGTAGATATCAACTGTCATCTGATTCGAGAGAAGATTGTTGCTGGTTTCTTAAAAAATTTCATGTTCGATCTTAACATCAACTTGCAGACTTATTAACTAAACCCATTTATCCTTTTTCATTTCAAATTTGAGATTTAAGATGGGTCTTTTTAATCTTTATGAAGTTCCATTTTGAGGAGAAATTTTAGTCTGGTTACTCTCGGCCTATGTTAAACCAATAATTTATACGGATTTGTCAGATTGTATGTAAGAATATATAAACAAACATTATGTATTCTCTTACATCAATAAAGAGAAATTAGTTTATTTATTTCTCTGTTTCTAAAACAGTCAAACGCGACATCTTGGTTCTTAGCAAGAATGTTAAAAATGGGATAAAAATCCGCTAGTCTAAACGGATCCATTATAAAAATTTAACCTGTGATCCGTCCAATTAGATAAATATTAAACGGGTTTTCAATGAATCGACCCGTTTAGAACCGTGGGTTTAATAGGTTTATCCACCATTACACAGGTCAATCCGTTTATTTATTTTTTCTATTTTCCGTAAACCATTTTTTATAAACAAAATGGAAAATTGACTAAAATAGTAATATTTCAAAATTGTATTCCAAATGTAGCACTAACCATTTAAATTTTTAAAAATAACACAAATTTATTACTAAAATAATTTAAAACCACTTCTTCGTAAAAAAAAAATTTTAAATCCTAAATTGTAAAAAGTGAACTCAAACATTATGTTTTAATTTTATATATAGTTCATTTAAGATAAATAACTATTTTTACATAATAATTTATACTATTTTTGGAATTTTATTTTTAATGTGTTAAATTTGGAAGATAAACATAAAATGATGTTATTTTCACCGTCTGTTTAAAAATTATGTATATATATTATTAAAATAATTCACAAAAATATTTTTTTAAATATTTCTAAAAATATTAGTATAACATCAACAATTTTTTTTTTGAAATCTAGTTTTTAGATATTCGAAAGAATGATATAACAAAAACTATGTTTTATTAACTTTATTATGATTTATTATATATATATATATATATATATATATATATATTATAGCAAGTAAAAAATAGATTTATCTTTATACCATAAAAAATTAAACTTATTTTTATAAATTGGTTCGTTACGGTTCATCACTACACGAGTTAGTCCGTTTAACCATTAAGATTTTAGTTTTATAAAATTATATCACCGTTAATTGCACCTCTATATTTTCCAAATCCGATTTTAAGCGCTAAACAAATCAATGTGAATCCAACGGGTCTAAGAAATCAATGCAGACTCATTTTTTTGTAACTAAATGGGTCAATGGGTTTAACAGATCAATGCGTGCTCAAATCTAAATGAGTATAAACGTACTAAAATTTAAACGGATCTAAACAGGTACGATTTAAATGGATAGAGTTTAAATGGGCAGAGTTTATTTGGCAAGGTTAACCCATTTTAATATCCATGGTTCTTAGTATCATAGAAGGCTAAATAGCATTTTAAAAAATATTTTTGTGAATTATTTTAATAATATTTATATACATAATTTTTAAACACACGGTGAAAATAACATCATTTTAAATTTATCTATTTTATTAGTATATCATCAACAATTTTTTTTTTGAAATCTAGTTTTTAGATATTCAAAAGAATGATATAACAAAAACTATGTTTTATTAACTTTATTATGATTTATTATATATATATATATATATATATATATATATTATAGCAAGTAAAAAATATATCTTACCAATAAAAAAATTAAACGTATTTCTATAATTGGTTCGTTACGGTTCGTCACTACACGGGTCAGTATGTTTAACCATTAAGAATTTAGTTTTATAAAATTATATCACCGTTAATTGCATCTCTATATTTTTCAAATCCGATTTTAAGCGCTAAACAAATCAATGTAAATTCAACGGGTCTAACATATCAATGCGGACTCCTTTTTTGTAATTAAATGGGTCAAATGGGTTTAACAGGTCAATGCGTATTCGAATCTAAATGAGTATAAACGAACTAAATTTAAACGGATCTAAACAGGTACGATTTAAATGGATAGAATTTAAATGGACAGGATTAACCCATTTTAATATCCATGGGTATTAGTATCATGGAAGGCTAAATAGCATTTTCACACTTTAAGGCGAGAATAGCCTTAGGAAATTGGTTTTTCTCTTCATTCAATTGTTCAAACCTATTCAGAAGTATTTAAATTTTTGCTCGAATATTGATTACCGAAATAACGAATTATCTTTAAGATATAAATAATAGGTGAAAGCGAGGGGTTTCGGCCAATTCATGCACAAATTTTTTTTTGTGGTTACGATTTGATTACGAACTTTGTATTTGTGCTATTTCATTCACAAATTTATTGGTCTGCGCTATAACATACATTGACTTGATTAATTCGTATTAATCATATATTACGGGTAAACGACGTTTAATCTACCGTTAATCGATGTTTACTGGGATGACACATCAGTACGACGTGTAAGGGAGGGTTTTGTCTGGTTTACAAATACAATATTGGCAAATCTTCATAAATGGAAATGAGATCCACTTTACCTCAACACCTAACAATTTTATTTACTATTTTCATTATAAAATTTCTTCACAGGGAATCTTGAGTGTTATTTAAAATCTAAAGTAATTTGTGGCGATTTATCTTTCTTCTGGTAATGATTTTTCTTTGGCTCGTTATTTTAAAATTTGATTTGGCCTACCAATATCCATTAGAATATCTATTTACTTGTTATTTGACTTCGTGTTCATTGCCCCTCCCTTGTGACGTGGCACACATTTTCATAGAGGTTTCGGCCAATTCATACATGAATTTTAACCCGTGGTTACGATTCGATAACGAACTTTATAGCTGTGCTCTTTTATACATTAACTTCTTATTTGAAACTGTAACATACATTGATTTGACGGTGTTAATCAAACCGTTAATCATTACTTACTTAGATAATAAATAATTAAATAAATCTAATTAATTATTTAATCAATAAGGTAAAACGACGTCGTAAATGGGATGTGAGGGGAAATAAACAAAATGACAATTGTCTCCGTCCTTGACGTTCTATGGGGAGAAGAAAGGCTCCATTGCTTTAATGGTGTTAGTAAACAAAACCGAAACTTTCCCGAGGCTCATGTTAGTAAATAGATTGCCAAGTCTGTGCACGACTACAAGTGGTAAGATGGCCGCTAGCTATCAAGATAAAAAATTTTAGGGTGAATGGAATTAATATCTCCAGAACAAAATAACATTTAAGCGAGTCAACAATTTCTAGATAAAAAACACACCTGAGCACCATTGATCTTTGGTCTCTTGTACAAATTAAGAGCCCACATGATGGTAACTAGCACACTACCGACTGCAAATTGAACCAAAGTGACAGTCATTGGAGCCTGTAGAGCTTTCAAAATCTGCAGGAAGAAGAGAAACGAGAAGTTAGTATTGTTAAAACCAAAAAACAAAACTACTATTGCTTCTCTCAGAATCAGACAAAAAAATCAAGAACAAAACCAATAAACACAGAGACAAATTCTTCCATTTCTCTATGACTGTAAAATATAATCAAATTTCTGAATTTTTCATCCTAGAAAAACTAATCAAAACAAAAGGTGAGTTTAATTTATTACATTCTGAGAAAGTTATTTAATTTCCCCCCACATCCCGTTATTTAATTCCCCAAACGAGAACACACAAAACCATATCGAAATACATACCCGAGGTAATTTTTGCAATTTTCGATGACGCTGGAGAAAAATAGAAGGAAAAGCCATAATTTTTTGGATTTTTCCTGCAAACCCTAATTTGTGTGATTGAGATGGAGAAGAAGAAGGGAAGCCACAGTTATCAAAAACGATGACGTTTTACGTCGTTTAAGTTATTTAATAAAACATTATCGACGCTGACGTGTCATCCTAATCAGCGACGATTAACGGTGAGTTAAACGTCGTTTACCAGTAATGTATGTTTCATACTAATTAATCAAATCAATGCATGTTACGTTTTAAAACAAGAAGTTGATGTATGAAAGAGCACAGCTACAAAGTTCGTTATCGAATCGTAACCACGGGTCAAATTTCATGTATGAATTAGCCAAAGCCATTTTCATATATCATTCTTGTTTTAATTATTTTCTTTTTACACAATAATTTCTTTTGTTTTTACTTTCTAAAGATGATGCGCAGGTCTGTCAACCAGCCCCGCCTTATCCGTCGTGTTTTTTTTTGTTTTGTTCCACTTGAAGCCTTTGTTTGCCTTTTTTATATATATTCATGTGTGCATTATGATTTTTCTTTTCTGATTAACATGCCATTTGTTGCTATGTTTGTTAAGATTAAACCCTAACAAAATCGCATAAAACCACAAAATCGTACATGCATCGCAAAAAAAAACCCTAACATTTGAACAATTGTACAAAATTGCACAAAATTGTACAAAATTGCACAAAATTGCACGACGTCGTTTACCTAATTATGTGGTTAATATTTAAAATTAATTAATTTCATATTATCTGACTAAGCAGTACTTAACAGTTTGACTAACACCGTCAAGTCAATGTATGTTATGGCGCAGACCAATAAGTTTGTGAATGAAATAGCACATGTACAAAGTTCGTAACCGAATCGTAACCACGGAGGAAAGTTTGTGTATGAATTGGCCGAAATTCCGTGAAAGCTATTATTCCCTTGCACCCGATAGCAAAAACCATTCAATATCTTAGCATGAAATAGGTAATATCAATAAATAATTTTTTATGATATTTTTATAATTTAATTTTATAATGTTAGATATAAAATAAAAATTTTAAAACATACTATTTTAAAATATTACTCATTATGTTTATAATATATTTCAAAATCAAAATCGGAATACAATAAATTCTGAAATATTTTGTTCTTACATAGAAGTTCAGTCTACAAAATTAAAAAAAAGAAAAGAAAGAAAATGTTGTAACTTTTTTTGGTTATAATATAATAAAATGTTGTACATTGCCTTTGCCTTTGCCGTTGCTCCAACAAGAAGTAAGAGCATAAAAAGGTAAAAATTCGAAAGCGAAATGAAAGCCTAAAGAAGCAACCTCTCTTTACTCATTAGTGTTATATTAATCCTTCTCATGTTTCTTTTGTATCTGCTCACATTTTTTTGCTTAAAACATCTTTGTGTTAACAATGGAGGAAACAACCACGTTTCAAGGGTTAGGTCACTTATTCATGACGATCTTCTTGTACGGAATTTCAGTATTCATCGTAGCTCCGGTGATTACTGACGTCAGCATGGCAGCACTATGTCCCGGAGAAGACCAATGTTCCCTCGCCATTTACCTCTCCGGCTTTCAACAAGTTGTACGTGTAAATTATAATATCTTTATAGTAATTAATTTTTATTACTATTTCAGTATTATTTCTGATTTTGCATTTTGTTTCAAAATTATTAACTATGGTACCACTCACATTCCCAACGGATTTATAATTTAAAGTTAATTTCTACAATTATGAACCGGTTATTTTATATATCAACATTAATAGTGTTAATTCTCCAAAATACCATTTTTTAAAATTTGAGTAATACTATAAAATAATATTTTTTAAAGTTTTTATTCCAAATTTATCACTTTATATTTAAAATTTTAAACATAACACAAATTATTTTTTTAAAAAGATATATTTACAATAAATAAATTATAAATATAATTAAAATAGAATATTACTCTAAAATATTTTTCTTCTAAATTTTGTATATTAAAAAAAATCCTAAAATAGCATAAACTGTTACGTGAAAATAATTATTTATTTCAATAAATTATATATCAAATTAAGATATAATATTTGGGTTCATTTTTTTAATTTAGGGTTTAAATTTTTTTATTAGGATGAGATTTTTAATTATTTTAGTATTAAATTTATACTATTTTTAAAAATTTAAATAATTAGTGGTATATTTGGAACAAAAACTTGAAATAGTTTTATTTTAGATAATTGTACATAAAATATTATATTTAGGTTTAGTTTTCGTATTTAAGGTTTAATTTTTTTATTAAAAATAAATTTTAAATTATTTTAATATTAAATTTTTGCTATTTTAAAAAATTTAAATTAATAGTGATATATTTAGAAGAAAAAAAACTTAAATGAGTAATATGAGCACAGAACTCTTGAAATTGATTAACCCAGCTATAACCGACTTGAGTAGCTGAACGCGTCCTGCATAAGATAAGTGTTTAAGAGTCCAGGAAGAGCTGGAAGTCACTCATTGACAGCTTCTTGGAAGTCTAACAGAAGTCACCTATTAGCTTTAGTAGCCCCTTACGGAATGAAAGGACTGGGGCAAGAGAGGCCAATCCTCTTTTTGAGCAGTTATTAGCCTATTATTATTATTTTATGTTATTATTTTATAATATTTATAGCTAAATATGAAAAGTAAATCAAAATGTTATTGACAAAAATAATATTTTTTTAAATTTTTGTTCTAAATATAGCATCATTAGTTTAAATATTCAAAAATATTATAAATTAAATATTAAAATATCTTAAAAAAATTTTTAATAAAGAAAAGTTAAATCATAAATTAAAAAAATGAACCAAAATATAATATTTTAATTATATTTGTATTCAAACTATTTTAAGTTTTTCTTGAGTAAATTTGATTTTTTTATAACAAAAAACTTAAAAACTTAAATCTAAATTTCAAATTTACCTAAATTTGGAAAAAAACTTAAATAACACTATTTTAGGATATTACTTTAAATCAAACTAGTCAAACCTCTCCCTCCAAAATAATTCATTTGGTTTTTTTTGGATTTTAAATCTGGACCAAAACCAGAAACATTCTAAAAATATTAGGTAATTAAAAAAATATTTTTCATAAACTGGTATATACATATATAATATATGTGGTAATTAGATTACGGGTGTGGGATCGTTGATAATGATGCCATTGGTGGGAAGTTTGTCGGATAAGCATGGAAGAAAAAGTCTTCTAACACTTCCAATGACACTCAACATTATGCCTTTTGGTACGTTTCCTCATTGGTCCCTACCTCTTATCTTTCTTAAGCTTTTATTTCACGTCTAATATTGCCTTGCGTCAAAGCAAATGCATCTGTTCAAAATGAATTAATTTCTAATATATTATTTAAAAAATAAAAAAAATTAATTTTATTTTAACGTGTTATTAATAAAAATATTATATTAATATTTAATCACCATTACAATATATATAATTATTACTAATTTGATTAAAAATTAATATATTTTACTAAATTGATCAAAAATATTATTAAATTTCATAAAAAATAATTATTTTTATTTTTTAAATTTATATATACAAAAATTAATTAAACAAAAATAAATAAAAATTAAAATTAGATAAATACCTAATTTATATTTACTAATAAATAATATTTTATAATTTGTAAATATTTTTCTCCACACAAATATGTGGATATAAATCTAGTTTTTTATTAATTACAAACACGAAATATTTGAAAATATTAAATATTTGTTAATGGTTGAAAGTCGTATATCCGAATATCTAAATTCCAATATACGAAATTTCTGTATTGATTTATTAATAGTTTGTTGAAAAAGAAAATATTGCATAATCGCAGCTACATTAGCGTATAGTAGAGGGACGACCACTTTCTACGTCTACTATGTACTCAAGACTTTCACTTCGATAGTTTGTGAAGGAAGTGTTCTCTGTCTTGCCTTTGCTTACGTGGTATGTATTTTTCTATTTATAAAAAAAATAACCAACACATATATATATATATATATATATATACAAAATTTCAAATACGATAAATCCAATTGAATTCGCATGTAGTACTATAAAAATTGAAACGGCAGAATAAATATTTTTTAATTTTATTAATTAGATAATATTTATTAGGATGTAAATTTTATTTGTTATAAAATAGAGAATACAGACGTTATAGAATCAAAAACCAATTTTTTATTAGTTTTTCGTGAAAATATAAAAATATTTGTATTAAAACATTGATGATATTTTTATATCGACAATTGTTTAAAATATCACATTTTTAATTTTTTGTTCCAAAATAATATCATTAGTTTAAATTTCTAATAATAACATAAATTTAAGATTAAAATGTATTAAAACTATATTTTAATAGAAAAAAATTAAATTCTAAATTGAAAAAAAATGAATCCAAATATAATACTTTAAGTTTATGTATAATTTATTTAGAGTAAATAAGTATGTTTACATAATTATTTGTGTTATTTTTCGGATTTTAGTTTAGGATGCTAAATTTGAAAGAAAAACTTTAAAAAATATTATTTATGGTATTAATCTATATTATTTCTTAAAAATGATAATTTTTAGGCTGATAATGTATCCGAAGATCGACGAGCCTCCACATTCGGAATATTAACTGGAATTGGATCTTGTGCATTTGTTTGCGCGACTCTTTGCGCTCGATTTTTATCTATTTCTGCTACATTTCAGGTCACTTTTATTTTAAGATTTTTTGTAAATATTTGTATGTAGAGTTAACAACAAATAATTTTTGTTTAAAAACTAATAGTTTATTTTTTTATCTATTCTAATTAGGTCGCGACAACAATGGCGATTTTATCAACTTTGTACATGAGAGTTTTCCTTCCGGAATCTATACGAGATAATATCTTGCCTTCTCCAATAGTTTCAAACGATAAATTAAATTCTTTTTTGCTTGAAGATTATCGTGCACATAAAAATCGAATATCTAGAGCGATTGATTCGGTACATGATATGGCCTCGTTAATGAGAAACAGGTATGTTTATTATTTTTTTACTATTTTTGGTGATATCGTTGAAAATCGATCAATCTTATTATACTTTAAGAAAACATTTAATTAAAGTCTTATGTTTATTTTTATAGCGTTCCAGTTTTTCAAGTTGCGATTGTATCGTTTTTCAGTAGTCTTGGTGAGGCAGGTCTACATGCTTCATCTATGGTAAGCTTTTAACTATATACTAGATTTAGACCCACATTATATATGAAAAATATTCACATATTATAATTAACTATTTATTTGGTATATGTAAATTAGATACATACATAATTTATTTTTTATTTAAAGTATTTCTTTAAAAACTTTAAATATTAATTATTTATACAAATAAACTAGACAATAAAATTAAATTATGCAAATAAATTTAAATTATCTCTATATTGGGATATATAATATTGTTAAATAGATAAGAAATTATAAATGTGATAAATATTCAATTAAACTAAATTTTTGCTTTATATTTTGTTTGACTAATTATTAAAAATTCTGAATATTTTGTTTTATATTGTATTTGTCTTTTATGTCAAAATATTAGGATTTGCGTATAATATATTTATATATTAATAAATATTTATTTAATATCATTTTCGTAAATATTTGAATAAATTATATTTGATGTAATATTTGCTTTATTATGATTTGACACGTTATTCGATTAATAAAAAATAATATTAATGTTAAAATTTTTTTTATCAAATATTTGTTTATTCTGTTAAACTAATACAGTAATTATGTTCATTTACTTGTTGTCGTTAGCTACAATTTTATTATGGTAAATAATTATATGATGTTTTTATGTTGTTCGTTGTGTGTCGTTGGATGATGTGGATAATCGTAATTTTTTTAATTACAATGATGTGATTAAAAATAACAACGTATAATGAATCGTTTATTTACGACTAATATAAAAAAATTGCGACATGTAAATAAATAATAATTTATTTGAGTAATAAAACTCTAATTTGATTAATAAAACTCTTTACATAATCCGTAGCTTATTTCTAAAATTAGATTCTATAACAATATATGAACATATTTGTGTTTTGTCAACTGCTTCACACAGTACTATTTAAAGGCCAAGTTTCACTTTAACAAGGACCAGTTTGCAGACTTGATGATCATATTTGGTGTTGCTGGGTCTGTTTCACAGGTTAAAGACAACTAATATGTTTATTTTTTGTAGCAATTTATATATGAAACTTTAATTTTATCACCATTATTCAACTTACAAAAAGTCAAAATTTCACAGTTGCTCTTCATGCCCATTCTAGTTCCTGCTTTAAAAGAAGAGAGACTTCTCTCCATTGGTATTTTCTTTGGTTGTGCCCATGTAAGCAATGTCTCCCACCTATGCTCCTTAATTTTACTTTGATTTATTCTCTAAGTTTGTTACAATTTCATATCAGAATTTAGAAAAATAAACTTAAAATAATATGTAACATATATATAATAAAGGTAAGTCTCAAAATAGTACAAAAATTGTAGCAAAAATAAAATTAATAGTTTTATTGTTTCAAAATAGCATAATTCACTTTTCAAAATTATCACAAAACTTAAAATTAAATACCCTATAACTTAAAGAGTAATACCCTAAAATAGCACCTTTTAAAGTTTTTCTTCCAAATCTAGCATTATAAAATTAAATTCTCAAAAATAGCACAAATACTTATGTGAAAATACTTATTTATTCTAAATAAATTATACATAAACTTAAAGTATTGTATTTAGGTTCATTATTTCCAATTTAGGGTTTAATTTTTCTATTAAAATATAGTTTTAATACATTTTAATCTTAAATTTGTGCTACTATTGGAAATTTAAATTAATGATGCTATTTTTGGAATAAAAACTTAGAAAAATGCTATTTTAGACATTTGCCCTAACTTAAACCATAAATCGTAAAAACTACATCTTAAATCCTAAAAACTAAACCCTAAAACCAAAAGAGTAATACCCTAAAATAACACATTTTCAAGTTTTTCTTCCAAATTTAGCATCTCAAAATTAAACTCCCAAAAATAGCACAAATACTTATGTAAAAATACTTATTTATTTTAAACAAATTATATATAAACTTAAATTATTGTATTTGGGTTCATTTTTTCCAATTTAGGGTTTAGTTTTTTTCTTTTAAAATATAATTTTAATGCATTTTAATCTTAAATTTGTGCTATTATTGGAAATTTAAAATGCTATTTTTGGAATAAAAACTTAGAAATGTGCTATTTTAGACATTTGCCCAAACCAAAATCCAAATCTAAATATTTAAATTATAAATCTTTAAAAAGTCTTTTAGTATTTTTGTTAGTTTTAGAAAATAAACTCTTAAGATATTTTGACAAAAAAATAAAACTTTAATGGTATTTTTGAAATAAAAGATATTTATACTATTTTAAGGTATTTTTGTATAAAAAATTACTCATTTTTTATTAATTTTTTAGTTTGTATTTTTATTTGGATTTGTTTTATTGTTCTTTCTCAAATTTTGAATCTCCAATTGTGCAGATGTTCCTCCTCAGTGTGGCATGGTCCTCGTGGGTATTTAATTTTAACCTTTAAAGAAAATGTTTTACTTTTTGAATGGTGTTGTCAGTTTATGAGAAGTTTCTCAAGAATCTGGTCAGATCAATTTACGAACTAAAAGAATTTGGAACTCATCAGGTTCCATATTTGGCTGCCATGTTTTCACTTTTCTCTGTATTTCACCATTCTTGTGTAAGTTTTCATTTTTATATATAAATATATATTGTAATACTTAAGTTTATAATTCTTTTTCTTTTTGTTAAATTAGTTATTCAATTATGCAGATGCGGAGCATTGTCTCCAAACAAGTAGCATCTTATGAACAGGTAAATATATAATACTTGGCTTATAACTTTGTTATGCAAGGAGTACTCATTCTGTAAAATGAATAGGACAAGAGATATAAATATAAATGATTGCTAAGACAAAAATAGTAAAAACTTAAGGGAGATGAGAAGAAGAAAAAATGTAAGATGAGAGTAACTTATTGGATTGAAATAGGTTTTGGTATTTGGATACCCATTTGTTTTTGAGTCATTTCTTTTGGGTTTTGGGTATTTGGATACTATAGATATAAAATTCATTAGAACATTTTAGAACTTTGGTTTGATTTTGGTTTGGTTTTATCCGGATTCGGGTCAGGTTCGGATACTTGAAATATTGGTAAAGAATTAAAAAAATTGGTTAAATATACATAAAATATAGTTAAATTTTGACTAATAAAACTAAGAATTTTCTAATATTTTATTTATTTTGGATATTTATGTATAAAATAATAGATATTTTTGGGTTTATCATTGTAATTTTGAGTAATTATATTATATCAACTTTAAATATAATTAAAAATTTTAAATATATAACTCTATTTTAGATATCTGGATACGTTTCGATATTGGTATCAATTTTTTGAATTGGTTCCGGTTCAATTTTTTTATTCCAGATATTTTTTGCAGTCGAACAATGAAACGAGATCAATGGTTAATAAAAATTACATGAGATGTAACATTAGTTGATCAAATGAAATTGAAAATGCAATTTTTGATAATATATCCAGGGGAAAGCCCAAGGGATTGTTTCAAGCATTTGTTCTCTAGCAAACATTATTTCTCCGATGGCATTTTCACCTCTAACAGGTTTCATATATTATTTACTATAACTTATGTAATCAAATCAATTTAACATTTGCTTTTAACACATATTTTTATTTTATTTTGTTTTTTGTAGACTGGTTTCTCTCTCAAAATGCACCATTTGATTTCCCTGGATTCAGTATCATGTGCGCTGGATTTACCATGGTAACATACATAATTAATTTTAATTTTAAACAATCTATAAAAATAATATTTTTTAGTTTTTCTAGTAAAGTCGTTTGTTGGATTACTAAGAAAAATAATCTGAGTGTAGTGATGTTTGCTTTTGTAGTCAATAGCCTTCATCCAAAGTCTTATGATCAAAGCAACAACTCCAATGTCAGACATGGGATCTCCATAATTGCAATGTGTTCTCTCTTAACTCGATGCTTCATCTTTTGTAAATTCCCATAATATATACTGTAAAACGGGTCTAGCATTACAGTAAAGGCAATATCCTGTTTAGTCTCAAAATTTTATATATTATGGCATAGTTATTTCAGATGTATTTGTACATTAGAATTATTTTGAGAAAATATATAAAATAGAATTAGTTTGGTTTTTCTCATTGTTTAAGAAACAATTCTATCAAAATGTTTCCTACTAGACACGTTTAAGTATCAAACGGATGATTGTTTACTATTGGTTGTTCGATTGTTTACTATGGGTTTGTTCATTTATCTGTTGCAGTATATTTAGTGACGACATGCGATTATACGTTGTAGTAATATTCGATAAATTATTGTTTGTTTTATATTTGCAGTGTCTGATCGCATGTCGTCACCGTAGTTTTATTTGTATCGTAATCGCGCGGTTGATCGTAGCGTTTCATAGCAAATTGTTCGTTCTGTTTCCACTGTAATAATTTTTTCACTTAATTCATAATAATTATAAGGATTTTATCTTTTACTACTTCAATCACAAATATTTGATCGCACCGTGGAAATTCAGTAGCGATTAAAATTTTCTATCTCAAATCACTACAATCAGTGACTCCGTTTGATCACAAGAAACCGTAGTTTCCATCCAAAAACAAAGAAACAACTCTATATCCACAAAAATTTATTAAATGATAAATTAAATGGTATTTGGTAAAACATAAACTTTTAAATATGTTTAAACAACATCTAGTTTTATATTTTTCCGAACATCAACTATTATATTTTTATTGATTTAGTAAATTGTTTAATATTATAAAATTTTCATAGTTTTTATTTTTAAAACAAAATTTTCTCCCTACCGAATACACTTTTGTAATCAAACGAGTATTCCTCTGATATTTAAGTTCTTGAGAGACTTATCTTAATAAAACTTGATACGATCGAGATTGAATTATGGCATATGAGGGAAAACAAAATGGACAATGTTGTTTGAAGTGCGATCGTTATGTAATTTGGGGATGATTCTAGATCCGAAATGGACCTGACGACTCCAATATCATGACCCTAAGTTTAAGAAAGCCGCAAAAAAAAGAAAAAAAAAAGTCGTATTATATTATTTTATCATAACATTTTTAGAATAAAAGTTGGTTATTTTATAAAAATATGAAAGACTGTAAACACGGAATTGTTCCGTTTAGTTTCAGGACCGACTTTGATCATGGCTGTTGGTGAATAATCGTAGGAGTTACTGTTTGACTAATTTGACTGTTGGTGATGACACCAGTATCATGCCTTGTGGATTTAAAATTAGTCAAATTAGTTGTTAACTGTTTGGATAGGCAATCAAATTTTGTTTGATCTAAAATTTTGTATGAATCTACATGACTCATATATAATGAGCAAAATTGATATTATTAATGTTATATTTTTACTAATAAAACGTGATATATAATACTATTGTTAGTCTTTAACTTTATGTAATTTAATGATTATCGTATAAATTAAAAAATCTTTTATGTTTCATATAGGCACATGCATTTAGGTTTCATAAAAAATTCTAAATTTGAAGAACTAACAATATATTATTCCATCAAAACTATCATGTTCATACAAAAAGAAAGATTAACTGTTACTTTAGTTCAGTGGACACCTGATTGCTATATGATAGTTTCGATGAGTAAATATATCGTTAGCTTAAGCTCGAATAATCATCCTCCAAAACCTATTACATCACGTAGCTTGAAGCAAACCAAACCCAACTTAAAATGGTAAATGTTAAGCCAAAACATCATCAACAAACAAGAGCTCTCAATGATTGAATATCAAATGAATTCTCTAGCTGAAAACAGTATCTAGACACTTCAATACAGTGGTCCACGCTGATCATTAGAAGAGGTAAAATCCCAATGGAATAACAACAAGGATGTTGTCTCGGATTCAAATCTAACCTCCAGAGAAATTCAGAACATGGAATATATGACCACTTTATTATTTTCAGAAGAGATCAATTGTTATTCATGCTAAGATCTTAGGATAAACTAGCTATATACAGATATATATGAGACAGAAAATCCACACGATTGTACAAAGTGCTAATAAATAGTCCAAACCTCTTTACAACGGGAAGAGGTCTTTACCATCATCTCCATCATTATCATGACCATCAGCATCAAAAAGATTGAATCTTCCAACATCCCACTTAGCTTCTCCAAAATCAAAGCTCGTTGAGCTCACATAATACTTAACCTCATGAAACAAGTTGAGATTATCCACCAGCTTATGGAACACATTGCATCCACAACACTGCATTACCAAACAATGCTATATCCTCAGACCAAAATGAAAATTGACTAATTTCTTTTTAGGTACAGAATCTCCTCGGTTAGGTAAACAAAGCAAGTTAAAGTAGCATTCTTTTTCATTGCCGGTGTTCGAATTGGGGACCTTCCCAACAGGAACACTCTCTCTTTGGTTGGTATCCACGGCACATTGTTTTTATGTGTTCCGGTGCTTTGAAACTCATCAACGCCATATAAACTTGACTGCATATAGTGTTATCGTTTTCAAGACTGAAAGCAAAGTTACCTGCACGAAGACGGTGCCGTCAGTGTAAGCATGGGCATTGATAGCTCGCATAGTTCTCTGGCCACAAACATTGCAAGTGAAGGCAACACGCATACGCCTACGAGGCGATTTCGTGAATAGTGACCATGGAAATGTTGATACCGTCTCTGTATCAGCCTTAGCAGGAAGAGATGGCCCTTCCATACCGGAACCGGTCGTCCAGCCTCTGATTGAAGCTGCGCTCAAGACCAATCCCATAGCCTCATCCTAAAATACAGAAATTCACGAAATTACCTGAAATAAAAAAAATTCGAATTCCATAGAGAAGAAACGGTGGTCGAGATCGAAGTGGGAGATTTACATTTGAGAGAGTTCGATTTTGGAACAAAGGCACGAGACTGGATGAGTTTGCTTCCGATTGGGGATCATAGTCTTTGTCGTCCTCTAGATCAAAACAGAAATTAAGCAAAACAAGGTTTGAGAGATGCTCGGAAACAAAACAAGATCGAGATGATCGGAAAAAAAAATTGGAAATAGCAAGTTTACTCTTGGAAAGTCGAACGATTCTCGGCGAATATGAGTTTGTTCTCTTCTTTGGAGAGAGGAAGGAGAGCGGTGAAGCTGAGGAGGAGACGATGGTTGCCGCAGAGCTTAGGGCGGTAGCGTCCATGGTTGATCTTAGAGCTAAGAGAGAAGGAATTTTTGTTTATGTTTTTTTGCCTTCGCTTTTCCAAAACAAATTTCTATTTTGTCGTTTCTCGCAACGTGAAACGGGCTAAAACCCACGGGAATGGAAACGGCCCACCGATTGTTCATATTTTAATAAATTATTTTATGTATTTAGGAAAACTGAACTAATCCCTAATATATTATTTGAGAAATTTTTTTAACAAAGTAACATTACCATGACGTGTTAATAACAAAAATTTCATGCTGACATGTCAACACCACAACGATTTTCAGTTTAAATATATAAAAGGGTTTAAGTTACTAGAATAATTACAATACATGTCATTGATATTAATTTGGTTAAAGAATCAATATATTTTATTCAACTAACAAAAAATAGTATTATATTTGCAAAAACAATAATTTTTATTTCTTTAAATTTTTAATATGTTAATTTATAAATAAATTCAAATAAATATAAATAGATTTAAGTTATTACATAATCCCTAATATATTATTTGAGAAAAAAATTAAGAAAATAATATTACTCTCAAGTGTTATTAACAGAAATACCGTACTTACATTTCATCATTACAGTAAATTTCAAATAAATATATAAATAGGGTTAACTTATTCGAATAATTACAATATATGTCATTATTATTAATTTGGTTAGAGTTTTAATATATTTTATTAAACTAACCAAAAAATACTATTAAATTCATAAAAAAAAATAATTATTTTTTTCTTAATTTATATATACAAAAATTCATGTTAAAAGTAATTTTAAATAAAAATTAAAATTATATTAATATTTAATTTATATTCACTAATAAAATATAATTTACGAATATTTTTCCCCACGCATGACGTGGGTATAAATCTAGTATATTTATAAATACTAGGAGCTGGGAGGAGCAAATATTATAATGGTTGTACTATTTATACGTCCATCACAGAAGTATGCAGTTCGACTTTACCGTCTCTCGTAGGATAGTGCTAAATATTCGTATGAATATATTGGGATATTGAGTCGATAAGTTGTGAGTCAATAACAAAAAATAAATACTAGGAGCTATCCCGCGCTACATGCGGATTATTTATTTATTTTATTATATTAACCTTTTTTAAAATTAATACCCTAAAATAATATTATTTTAAATTTAACATAATAAAACTAAAATTTCAAAAATAGCACATATTATTATGTAAAAATAATGATTTATCTTAAATAAACTATGTAAAATTAAAACATAATATTTGGATTCACTTTTTCTAATTTACAGTTTCAATTAGTATTAAATTTGTGCTATTTTTAAAATTTTAAATGATTAGTACTATATTTAAAACACAAGCCGCTGAGTATTGGAAACAGGCTACAACACTTACTCCTGGTAATTATATTGAAGCGCAGAATTATAGTGGCATTTTAGTAAATTGGCCTTTTTATATTAATAGTTTTAACGTGACGTTATAAAAAGACATATTTGAGTAGCAACTCCAAACCTATATATTTGTTGCTTTTGTTAAAATTTCGAATTTTCCAAAAATAAAAAAAGTTTGACCAATATTTGTTCATTGTAAAAATCTACATCAAAATCGTCGAAAAAGATAAAAGTTTGGCAATTGTGTATTTTTCATCTAAAGAATCACCGCTGAATAGTTTTTGAACCTTCCATTTGTTTATTTATAACAGAAATGGTTTTCCATTAACTATTTTGTTTGTTATTTTTATATTTTTATTATAATTTACATATTATTTATAAGACTTTATGTCAATAATATTTTATTTTTATTCAATCACAAAAAAATTTAGAAAGTAAATAATGACTTTCTAACATAAATTTTGATATTTTTAGAGCTGATTTGCCTTACATATTGAACAATTTTTTTGGTATACAACCATATAGCAATATAATCGTGGTGGTATATGTGATACGTGGTAGATTGTTGATATGAACTCTTCTTTTGAATGTTTGTAGGTGTTGCAAATTTCTCTGTTTTCTCGTTATGTGTTGCAACTCTTTTGCTAGGTAGGTGTAGCTCTAACGTGACATTAGAAAAATATTAGAGACATACCTCTTGGTCGAATAGTAGCATTTCCAAACTCATGAGAGTTTCCCAAAATGAATAAGTGTGACTAGTATTTTTTTTGTAAAAATGTCCGTCAAAGTCTTCGAAAAAAGTGAAAGTACGAAGGTGAGAAGAAGAGTAAAAAGCTTTTGATATCATGATTAGCTTTTAGAAATTATATGCAAAGTTTGTGATTGACGATATGATAGTTGGTGTTTTATAATATTGGTAATTGAAAGTCATTATTATGAAAAAAGTGATCAATAATCGGTGAGTTAGTGGTGTGAATAAAACCGTTATTAAAATTTAATTGTTTCAATGAGTGTAAGTCCAATCATCTGAAATTATGTGAAATTAATAATTTGAAGGGGTTAATTTTATAGAGTTAGTATTATTAATAAATAATTTCTATTTTAAAGTGATGTGGATAATTTTGCTGACATGTTGATTTTTTAAAACTTATTTTTTTGCTTACGTAAATGATAAATAAAGTGTTTTGTTGTTTAATTTGGTGTAAAAACAATCAATTTATTTTTTATATTTATCATGTCAAGAGAAAAATTTCTTACTGAGTTTATAATTTAGAATTTTTTCTCAAAAGAAATCATATAAGGTAATAGCATGCTACAATTCATTGTATAAGATTGAGAATTTTTTAATAAACACTAATAATTTAATAATCCGTAGATTGAAATATGTTTTAAATATTATATTTTGATCCACGCATTGAGTGGAAAAAAATATTCATACATTGTAATTAATTATTTATTTAGTTAACATAAATCAGATATATATATATGTATAATTTATTTTATATTTAAAATAATTTTACTAAATTATTTAATATTGATAATGAAAATAAAACATATAATGAAATAGAATTACACAAACAGATTTAAATTTTATATATCTTAGATAAAATTATAGATATGATAAATATTCAATTAAACTAAACTCTTGTTTTATATTTTGTTTGACTAATTTTTTAAAATTTATAATATATTTTTTATAGTGTATTTGCATTTTATGTCAAAATATATTTTATGTTAAATAGTAAAAATTTGCATATAATATACTGTATAATGATATTTTTCGTAAATAGTTTAGTAAATGATGTCTTATATTATATTTATCTTAAGATGTTATAATATTATGACACATCAACGTGGTATATTTGTAAATCACACGTCAACATAAAATTAATTTGTTAAAATGATTTTCAATTAATATATTAGGGATGTAAATGTTCTTAGTGCATTTGACATTTTTCCTATGTATTTGATTAATCAAAACCTTTGAGAAAATGAAGTCCACACATGTGTGATTTGAATTTTTTTATTGATTTGGTTTCAATCTTTGTTAGTCGATTGATTGATATTTTTCTGTCTTTCATTATCGAGAATTCATTAGTATACGATAAACATACTTTTTCATCTAGTTATGTATTGGTTTGCAATTTGCAAAACATTGTTACCATAATATCATATTGTATGACATCTAAAACGTGATAGAATCATTTTGTATCATGTTTTCAAGACACAAATCTAGATAGAGACAGTGGAAGTATGTATTGTCATACAACATTTAGTGGTTCTTCAACAATAATTTTGGGCACACATTTGAGAATGGCATAAGTCTCTATGGGCAAGTACGGTCCAACCTATTTCATGGTTCTAAACAAATATTGTAATAATGTGCATTCGAAAATTAAAAGGTAAAGACATGAGATTTTTTTTATCTCTCGACAGATCTAAAGTTTTAGAATAATAACTTTAGTCATATAAGTTCTTAATATAGTTCTCCTTAAACTTCTTGGAATACAAACTCGTTTCTTATTTGCGACATTCGTTCATGTAAAATAATAATAGTTATTTTAGCAATTGGTTATGGTTTTTCGAAAAATCTACACTCCTGTATTTTGGCCGTGGATGCCTTAAACTATTGCTTATGTAGCTTATGTCAAGTACCGGCTCCACCTATGATGCAACTATGATATTATTTTTATTGACATATATTTCCCAAGTGTGTGATCTATAATAATTGTTTTATATGAATGTTGGGAATATTGTTTATATATCTTTGTCACGAAAAATCGTATTATGGTTCACATAAGTTTTATCTATTTGTCTAAATGATGGTTTTCTACTTGCATGTCCATTTTCTATTATTTCTTGCAAGTTTTTTTTTATCAAATCATCTCGCTCTTCACTGGTGCAACTACTTCATTATGAGTAAACTCAAAACAAGAAGATTCATAATTTGAATAGCTTATTGAGACAAAAAAACTAAATCTAAAGAAGATCATTCATAAGAATTTTATTCAAGTACATAAATAAAAATAGAAGAAAGAGATACTTAAATTGTCCTAAACAAACAAATAGTTTTAGATTGGTATTCATAAAATGAAAAGAACAGAGTTGCATCAACCTTCAAATTTTTTACATCAATTCTTAAAAAAACACACATACATATATACATATATATAAATTCAAACTTGACAAAAACCATAGTTATATGGATTTTGTAAATTGGTATTGGTCATCAAATTATGTTTTAATATTCACCCGTAAACTTAGCGTAGGTGAAATATTTATGTCAAGTTTGAAACCTCAACTGAAATGACTTTGGTAATAGCATGAGTAGTCCAAATTAGAATCACGAAGATGTAAACAAATACTCTATTCACCAAAGAGAATATACATTAGTGTGATAATTTTTCAGATTCTTTTGATCTATATGTCTCAAGAAGAGTTTGGATGTCTTTACATGTTTTTCATTTGTTATATTTTCCTTTTTTGCACATTTGTATCTTTTCTTTTTATTTTCTATGTCGATCCTATAAGGTCAAGGATTTTGTGTTGAGTTTCAATCATTACAAAAAGGGTCTGATCACTATCTTCAAATATTGAACTGATCCATCACTAATTAGCAACGTATTTCCGTCAAATTTGAAACACACTTGTAGCTTGACATAATTTTCTTCTTAAATCTGGATGCATTTAACGTCGATTTAATGACAATTTTGGATTTTGCTAGTATTTGTCGGCATTTTACGATGATTTTGCATTGAACAAAAGTCGTCGCAAACTAATATCACATTTAACGTCGGATTTCTGGTTGGTGAACACGTGTGAATTGAGTTATGCTTACCATTTACGGATGAATATTTTTGTTGTATGCTAAATCATCGCAAATGGTTCCGACGTTAAATCGTCACAAATTTCCGTTGGTAATCCGACGGTACTTTGAAAATTTTCCTATAAATGCACACTTTTCAAATTAAAAACTTCTCACAAAAAATTACTTCTCACAAAAAAAATTTCTCATAAAATCTGAGTTATACAATTGGATTTACATGCATAAAGATACGGGGATCAATATCAAATGAATTATGTGACGGACTCGAGATATTTATGTTAAGTGGAAAATGTACGGCTGATTTTGGAAACCGGTAATATTTTTTCTCGACGTCGGAAGCACATGAATAAGAAACTTATTCTTATTGACACATTGTACAAACATTTATTGAATAGAGGGTTTGCAATACATTATTATGTTTGATTTCAACATGTTGAGGGTTATTGTCATGATGGAGCTATAAGTAGAAGTAATAAAAATAATTACGATGGTGTAATGGCTAATGCACCTATTTAATGTTTATAATCAGAAGCAAATTGATTGTCATGAGGAACATGGACAAAACATGATAGGATTCATGACTTGGTTGGTGATGCACTTTATAAAACTGTTGACGTATAAAAAGAACCTAACATGTAAATAGAATTTGTGATATGTTAGATGCTGCAAACTAGCCACTCTACCTTGAATTTAGAGAAAGTCAATCAAAATTATCATTCACCACTATGATGATAAACACTAAAACTGATTAGAAATTGTCTGAAATTTTCAGGATGATTGGACTAACTTGATTAAAGAGTATTTGCCAAATGATAATTTGTCTGCTTAATCATATTATGAGATACAAAAGTTGTTTTTTTAGTATTGGTTTGTCATCTGAGATGACCGAAGTCTTGATTAAAAATTGTATGATTTTTTTGGAAAGATAACGATAAGTTATACAAATGTAGATTATGTCAAAAACTAAGGTATAAGCCGCAGGGTATTAGCCGGAATAAATTATCGTATCAACATATGTGATACTTTCCTATAACTAATAGCTTGAAAAAAATGTACCAGTCTGAGAGAAGAACTGCATCGATGAGATGACATGTTGAACCTTCAAAGCAAAATGGAGAGATCATTCATCCTTCTGATGAAATTGCGGGGAAATACTTCAACAAAAGGCGTGATGACTTTGGTAAACAAATTAGAAATGTGTATCTTGGGTTGTGCATTAATGTGTTTGGCAATTTTGGTATGTCTCAAAGGAAATATTTGTTGTAGCCGGTCATCGTAACTTTGTACAACCTTCCTCTAAATATGTGCATGCAAATGAACTTTCTATTTCTGAGCGTATTAGTTCCTGATTCTAAGCATCTTAAGCGGTCGATTGATGTGATCCTATAGTTTTTAATACATAAGTTGAAAGAGTTGTGGTATGATGGCTTTCAATCGTACGATTGTTCAATCAAAAGAAATTTCAAGATGCGTGGAGTTCTGATGTGGACTATAAGCAACTTTCCTGCTTATGAAATTATATTTGGTTGGAAAACATATGGGTGGTTATCTTGTTCGTATTGCATAAAACTAACCGATGCGTTTTAGCTAAAACATGGACGGAAAACATTTTAGTTTGACTATCACCGCCAATTTCTATCAATAATTCATCCATATCGGAAAAACATCTCTTTAGAAAGAACAAATTTGTTCGTGTTCTCCACCATTGTACTTTTCGAGGAAAGAGATATAAAAACAAATAGATCATTATGATGTACACAAAACAAACAAGCGTGGGGATAACTGGCACATTTCAGGTAATATGTTAGATGGATATCTTAACAATCACAATTGACATAGGAAATGCAATTTTTGGGAACCCACATACTGGAATGATCATATACTCAGACACAATCTCGATGTGATACATACTGAGGAAAACGTTTTTGATAGCATCATGCATATGATGTGGAACATGTAGGAGAGGACAAAATACAACGTGAAATCGATGTTCGACTTGCCTAAAATATGTTCAAGAAATATGTTGAATCTAGAGAGCAATGGAAAATCACTAATTCCTATATTCAGATTGATGCCGAAGCAAGCGCAAGTTTTTTGATGGGTTCATTTCTAATTTGTTCAAATCAGTTATGCAAGGGAAAAAGTTTTTAACAATGAAAAATCATAATTGGCATGTATTTATGCAGTGACTAGTACCTTTCGATTTTGTCAAATTTTTGCTATCGGATGTCCATTAAACATTCGTATATATATGTACATATTTTTATTAATTCTATATTTAATAATTTTGATAATGCATGAGATAATTAGTTAATGTTATCTTGTTGGTATTGTAGTTTAGGCGTTGGAGCATTTTTTCATGAACTAAGTACACGAACTTGGACAAATGATGGATTGGAACAACTCAATTCCCATATATCCAGTTTTGTTATGCAATTTGAAAGAGATCTTTCTCTCATTTTTTGATGTATGGAATATCTCTCTATTTATATAACACACGAAGCGACTCTACTGGACCGGTCCAAATCCGGTAGAAATATCCCTTTGAACGTTTCATGAAACATTTTAAAGAGAAGGTGAAAAAGTTAGCAAAAGTTGAAAGATCCATTTTTATAGGGAGTCAAACCGAAGAAACTTCTCAATCCACATCATATTATTTTGCCACTAGTGTTCACTCATGAAAAAGAGCCCCACTCATGAATCACGTGTTTTGAAAAAAATTGGAAACAGAAAGGATGTTTTTTGCTCATCATAAAATTGATGCAACAACTAATGAAAATAAATATTACTCATCATAGATGCAACAACTAATGAAAGAGTACAATTATGTGTTCTATGAAGATTTCCACTTGGTTTGTCTCTTATTAGAGATATTGAGCAATAAATCAATTTGTTACTTGGGGTATCTCAACCAAACATATCCATTTATACATATAATCTAGAGGAAGTTAAAAAGATGAGTGAGACAAGTTCAAGATTTGAATTCTAGAGGTGATATTCAAACCGAAGAATGGATTGTAATCGCTTATCACATCATTTGGATTGTCTAATG
Source organism: Pugionium dolabratum (assembly GCA_018901945.1). Lineage (NCBI taxonomy): Eukaryota > Viridiplantae > Streptophyta > Magnoliopsida > Brassicales > Brassicaceae > Pugionium > Pugionium dolabratum. Next base: position 53,864 of record JAEVFF010001158.1, on the reverse strand, counting down.
CGTCTAGTATTTCATGAGAATGATGAATCATGTGCTACATAAATTTATTCAAAAGTTTGTGCTATTTCATTTTGATGACTTTTTAAAAGAGAATGAACTTACTACTTTTATATATCAATATCATCTCACACATATTTGCATATAATAAAATTATAATCATATGGTGACTAAAGGATCGACTGGATTTGACATTTTTGTACTTAACCACTTCAATTGTTTAAATTCTCAAAGCCAATAAATATTTGGAAGGGAATGCTCTTTTTATTTGTAAGGCTTCCTTGGTAGATATATAACATTTTACATAAGTGTCAATAAAATATATGAAACGAAATAAAAATGGAGGTATTGAAATCGAATTCAACAAAATATCCAAATAAATTCTAAACTCTAACATCTAAAAAACCAAACTGAATCAAATCGAGAATCAAATGTATACCCAAAATAAAATCACATATATAAAAATGTAATTAGATTTAGGTTTTATATTGTCCAGTTACCCAAAATCACAATTATGATTCCAAAAATATCAGTTATTTTTAGACTAAAATATCCAAAATAACTAAATATCCTAAAATCCTTAGTTATATTTTAATAATTAATCAAATTTTATTCAAATTTAATTAAATTTTAGTTTTTATAATATTTCGAGTATCCAATTGACTCAAACTCGTATAGAATCGAAAAACGAATCAAAATTTTAAAATATCCGAATGGATCTTAGATTCATATTATTTTAGAATCGGAACAAATCAAAATTTTAAAATACATAAAACCCGAAAAATTGGATCAAACCCGATCGGATAGCCGAATATGTAGGTCTACTTGTATGGATCCGAGATTAGACAAAAAAATGCTGTAACATTTTCGTAAATTTAGACTTTGGTTTTAAAGTATTTGTTTGTTCAAATACATGAAAAAAAGAGCTACTATAATAGGAAAATTCATAATGCAGATTTTTCACATAAAAGTTCTAAAATGAAGTCATTTTGTGTAAAACAAATTAAATGGGGCAATTTAGTACAATTACTGTTACTTTTATAACCTGGCAATTATATAAGCTTTCGCTGAAATTTCTTATTTTACAAATAAATTCCAATTATGAAAAATAATAGTGAAACTTTCAGTGGTTTATATATGTATTAGATAATACTATAGCATACATTATTTTAGATACTATAAACTACATAAGCATATAATATTAATAAATTTAAATTAATATTCTAAAATAGTATTTTTTATTCCAAATCTAGCGTCATAAATTAAAATTTCAAAATAACATAAAAATTATGTAAAAATACTTATTTATTCTAAATAAATTATACAAAAATTTAAAACGCTATAATTGAGTATTTTTCTAATTTACGGTTTAGTTTTTTCTATTAAGAAGAATTTTTTTAATATATTTTAATTTTAAATCTGTGCTAGTAATTGAAATTTAAACTAATAATACTAATTTTAGAATAAAAATTTTAAAAAATGTTATTTAAAGAATTGCCCTATAATTTTTATATTTATGTTTTAACATCATTTAGAGACAAAATTGTAGAATTAAGCATTGGTATAATACAAACTGTTTTTGAAATAACATGAGTTATATGGGATCATTACAAAGGTATTAGAAATTTCTTTGTGAAATTTTTGAAGTGATATTAGATAGATTGCTATTATCTATTTGATTTCTTCTAGCTCAAAGTTCTTTTAATACAAACAGAATATTATTATATTCAGTATCTGACCTGAATATAAAGACTTCCTTTCATTTGATGAAGACTTCCTTTGTAATTATATTTAGGTTTTATATTGTCCAGTTATATTGTAATTATATGTGGAAATGAAGACTTCCTTTCATTTGATGGCTAATTTACTATTTTATGTGGAAATGAAGACTTCCTTTCATTTTCAATTATCTCAATCAATCAACAAAACATACATCAGTTTATATATATCATGGATTCATAATTAATTAAACAATATAAATTTTAAAAGCAAATTTATAACTCAGTCGAGATATATATTTTTTGAAAAAAGTATATATCGAACTAGTAAACTGATGTATGTTTTGTTGATTGATTGAGATAATTGAAAATTTTAAAAAAATCTGTAATTTATGATAGTTTTTTTTGTTTTAGTATTCAAATTGTATTAGATAACTTGCCATATATAAATATAGTTAAAATTAACAAAAATGTGTGTTTTAACAAAGAACAAAAATTATATTTTGGTATTTTGTGCAATTACATTATACATTTTATCATACATTTTAAAAAAAAACATTGTATCATACATAAAATATTGTTTTATTAAACAACATCAAATATTTTATCATAATATAACATCAAATTTGCTATAAAATTCCCAAAAATTAGACGAATTTAAAATTAAGTTGCAATTATTAAAGAGAAATTAGCGTTGGTAGCACAACTTCATTCTCAAATTAGGAGAATGACAATTCACCGTGCATTTCACTATTCGTTTGTTATTGCGATACCGTGCATATCTTCAGTATCTGACCTGTCTTGTCAATGTAACTTATAATTATATATATATATGCTTGAAAAGAGAGAGATCGAATTATAAGAACATGATGAATAGGCGCATGCACATATTCAACGGTTTCTCTTTTCAAGCATATTGCTTCCATGAAAATGGGCAATATTTTTCCGAGAAATTTTGTTTGTTTGAATTTCATAAGTTTTGTATTCAGTTTTAATCCGAATCGCTATAAAATTCATATTGGATTTTTTTAAATCACGATATTTGTTGTTAAACCAATCAAAATGTAGGAAATTTTTGGATTTTTTACGACATCACGATGTTTGTTGTTTAACCCATCAAAATCTAATCGAAAATTTTGTTGGTAACTGATTATCAAAACAACGTGTCATTTTGTTTTTTTTGTTTTAATTAACTCGAAACCACCTCTAGGATAAACTAATAAATTTATACGCTAACTGTTAGTTTTAACGTAGTTATCTTTTGCCTTTTTTGATTGCCAAACATTTGATAAGAATTCGTAGTCCCCATTGATACTTTATAACTCACACCATTTTTCACTTGCAGATGGATATTGCTTTTTGCCTCCAGCGGATGTTTGTCGCTGGTGTGGAACCCTAAGGTGAAAGGATTAACATATAACATAAGTCTTGGTGGACTAAAACTATTTTTGACACTCTAGAAGAAGATGAAAGAGAGGAGCTACATAACTTTTCATTTGTAAAGTTCATTGCTATATTGGAGAAGCCAGTGTATTCTGGTAGATTAGGCTATTTTATGTTGACCAGGCAACTTCAAATGCCAAGAAAACATGAAATCTGGTTTTTATTTGCGGAGAAGCCAATTAGGTATTCTCTTAGAGAATTTGAAATTGGCATTGGTTTGCCATGTGGGAAGTACCCTTCGAAACCTAAAAAATACAAAGAAGAAGACAAAGGCGCAATCCCCTTACTGGTACACTCTTTTCTCCAAGACTGAGAGTGTATCAGTCGAGCGAGCAAAATTTATGTTAAAGAAAAACTTTATCGTTGATAGAGAAACCCGGATCAAAGTTGCTTACTTAGCTCTTATTTTTGGTGTTTTGGTTCCAACATCTCACATTCCCAAGCTTTCGAAATTCCATGTTGAACTTTTGAAGGATCTTGATTCATTTTTTTCCTATCCCTGGGGTAAACTTGCATTTGATCTTAACATCAACAATATAAAAGACAAGAATCCGATATATCTCTCACAAACTTCGTTAGCTGCAAAAGGTTTTTTCTATGCACTGCAACTTATCTTGGTGGAGGCTGTTCCAGAAATTAGTGAAGTCCAACAATAATCCGGTAAAGAAACCGAATCCAAAAGTGATAGTGATGAGACGGTGAGAAATCAGAAAGAGCTAATAATCCGGTTATTAGTCCTAGGTATGCCAGAGGTTTAGATGTGAAGAGAGAGGTAAAGTTACAAATATTTATTATTTACGAATAACTTTTTCGGTTATTCTATAAGTTTATTAATTACTAGTTAATGTTTTGTATTACATACTGAGGTGATATCCCTAATAAGATGGGATGAAGACGATTGTGTTGATGAAGCTGAGCTTGGATTGTCTGATGAGTAGAAGGATGAAAAGGTGTCAAACTTAACCGACTTATGTATTCAAGAATATACTTTTTCGAAAGATATGTTTGGTGGTGGTCTTACTCAAATGGATTTAGCCGCAATGAAGGCTAATAAATGCAAAAAAAAAAGCTGGAAAACAGATTGACGGGCAAAAACATCCAAGGCATTTGAATCATCGCAACCATTTCAGTTACCTGTGTAACAAATTGCCAATTCGATTTCACAAAAATTGAAGGAATATGTTGAATCGTTGCAAGGCAAAATCCTTGAAGCTATTGACTCGATGATTGGAAAGATGAAAAGTCAGTTATTGATAGCATTATCAAATTTATTGATACGTCTGTTACAGATGTGAGAAATGAACGACCTTCCAATTTGAAACTATTGTAGAGGGCATTCACGACAACACGGAGGGTTGGTTGGAGGGAGGCGTCAGAAACAGGTAACTAGCTCATACAGTCAAGATACTAACATTATCGAGAATATTCTTCATGATATAAATGAAAGGATGTCATCATTTCCACATGAAATAGTAAATTAACCATCAAAATATTACTTTTGACCTTAATATTACCTATTATCTTTTTGGCATTTCACAATTGTGCGAATTCCTATGCATATGTAGTCCGATGGAGTTGCCCCATATGGTGTGGTAGACATGCAACCATCTCTACTTGTACTATCATTTTCTTATTGTAATGTTGCTATTGCAAAGGTAGATACTAACACTTTTTGATAAACTTGTTTTCACCAAGTGTCGACTGCTAATTTTAGCATTATTTACAGGCACCCTCGATTACTAAACCGAGGGTTTGTCACCCTATCTCGGGAACATCATAGTCAAAGACAATGATGGGAAACAATCAGTTGAAGAGGTGATCAATCCTCTAAACTTTCTTTTTAGTAATTTGTACTATATCGTTTTGTGTACATGTCAAAACATTTTATGTTATACGCTATTTAATGTTTTTAGTTGGATGATGAGCAACAACTACCTGACACTTCTAAAGTTTCGAATCATGGTAATCGTATCATGGATACGGATAACGATGCATATGTTGATGTGAAAAAGAGTAAAAAGCAAAAAGTGATCTAAAAACACTGCTCACTCAATCAGAGATACGACCGCTACCAAAAAAAAGATGTCTGGTCATTCGTCTAATGATGTTGCCACATCAGAAGATTACGTCATGAAGTTTGGCAAACTTCAATCAAAAGCATACGTTGTAAGTATTGCCATTGACTTGACTGTATAATATTTATTTAATATGTATATTTAAGTTTACAATTGTAATATATATTTTACATATCTATCATTATAATGTACTGAGAAAAAATTCTATAATTCTCCACTATTTTATGTGTTTTATACGCATAGAGCGTTATCCAAGTTTCGCGCACTTGATGTTGCCAATTGCATCGATTTCAGTGATAATAGATTTGTGCCATGTCTGTAAAGCACTACACCAAGTTTTTCAAGTTGCCTCTGCGTGAAAAGGTTACAATTCAAATTCAGAAATCATTATTGGAATACCTGTAGCCTGTAAATGACACAAGAGCATGGGCGTCAAAGATCGACTTTCCATTCAACTTTGAAAAGCAACATTCGGTTGGTGTATGTGTTGACGTACCGGCTCATGCCATTTACGTTCTTCATTTCAACCGCTCATTCTGCACGAACATATGATTAAAAAGGACCTTAATCCCATTTCATGTATGTTACCACACATTATTAGAAAGGTGTTGAACGATGATTCCAACCCCGCATAATTGAAGCTTATGCTAGTGAAGGCAAAGAGCATTCCACAAAATAAAGTCGTCCATTCGCATTCTGGTGTGACTACTGTACTGCTAATGCAAGCTCACACGATCGGAGGTTTTGATGGATACTCGTGCATTACTCAGGAGACGATCCCATCGGAATCCCAAAGATTGGTTATCGTCTTTATGAAGAGTTTTTTTGAGTCATTGGAGTGAACTAAGAACTTAATGTTTTCGATTTTACTATGTATTACACCTATGTCGTGTGTGTTGCTCAACTATTTGCAACATCACTTATGGTTTTTAACTATCCACTTTGGATGTTATCCAATAATATTTTATTTACAAAACCAAGACGTAATTGTATAATTGACATACCCACAACCATCATATGTATTTATCATATACGATAACAGAAATAACTGAGAATCTTATAAGTACTTGTAACACATTTTTTTGTACGATACGAACATTAAGTGCAAAATATCTTTAATGATTACCTTATGAACATTTTATCAACAACCCATGCATATATATAGAAATGGCGACAAGAGTAGTCTAGTGCGAGTACTTAACTTTAAATATTGGAACCACAAACATAGTATATCACAAGGAAAAGTTTTGGGTTTCTTCTATGATACAAACCATATAATTAAACAAAAAATTCCATGATCATTACACGTTTTTCCTCGTACTATGTCCTATTCATCAAACTATATTGCTTTCTTACATGTTGCACGGTTATATCCAAATCCACCACATCGTCCACATGCTGTCAATCTTTTACGTACAGCCCCTATCAAAGTGAACAATATAATTAGCATGTAGCAGATGATGTAACTGCTACATACACGTATATACCGCTACAAGACATATACACAACACACTTACCTGGATTTCACCGCAGGAGAAGATTCTTGTTTTCCTAGGACAGCCAGGAGGGCATCTTGCGGCTGGTGGAAAGATATGTATATCATGTAGTTTTTTATTCAACGTACCCACTAAACTTATTTCAAGAACTGGATAGATGCTATAGTTGTATGCCATATTCTAGAAGTTATCATTATACTCATGTGCAACAAGTGTGTCAACCCTCACCTTAGCATTCAAAGATGTTGTTACTATATGACTACATGAGATTTGTTACTTTTGGAACTCACAGCAGATACATGTCTTTTCCTGAAAATTAACTAGATATACGTCTTTGTCTCATATTTTGAACTTCCTGCTATTGAACGAATGTATTCCAAACGTCGTAGATGTCTTAACATTCTTATTGACTATGTCTTGTACCTTTGGCGTTAGTGTTGTAGTCGTTCCTTGTGATGCATCACATCTTAGGGAAAATCAAGACGTCATTGATGTTCTTATGTACTCTATGAGTGAAATAATTGGTAACTCCCTAGCACCCTTTAGTTATGAGTTCAAAGACTCGGCCACATTTTTTGTCATGATGTTGTACCTGTTTCCATCAAAATACAAGTTTGTCCAATGTTCAAATCCTATTTAAAAGAGATAATCCGCACAACCAATTGTAATTTTCTTTATCTCGTTGAAGTAGGAATAAAACTCATACATTCGGTAAGCCCTAACTGCTTTGGAGACAAGATATCCCATACTTTTTTTTGCTATGAATATGGATTTGATGTTCTTTTTGTGGATGAACTATGCACGCACAGTGATTTGCTCATGTGTAAACCTATGTTTAGCAATGTAATAATCGACATTACTGAACAACACTAACTATCACTGGCAATATTACATTGTAACCATTATTAAATTCTTATACACAATTTGTTACCTTATGTAAAATTTTGTAAATCGGCATGTCGATCGTAGATGAATACAACTTCCTCATCATTGGGCACTATTTCTGTCAGCTTTTGGAAGAACTATTGCCATGCCATGTCATTTTCGCTATCTACCACGGTAAATGCTAAAGGAACATTTTCATAATTGTCAGCTTGTGTGCTAGCAGTTAACAAACAACCTGCATACCGTCCCTTTAAGTGTGTCCCAGCAACAGCTATCACCTTACGCATGTATTTATAACCTGCAACAGATGCACCAAAAGCAAAGAACAGATACTTAAACCGTTGTCCAAGCTCTTCCTCACATGTTGTTTCAAGTGCAACAACCGATTGTGGGTTCGATATAACGAGTTGCTGAAGGTAGGCTGGCAGCAGATTGTAATTGAGTTATATGGATCTGTTGTTTATATCCATCGCAATCTCACGTGATCTTCAAGCCTTCTAGTAAGAGATACGAACATCATGCTCATCTCTTATCAGTTTGCGGACATTTGTAGATTTGGGTCCCCGACTTACATCCTTCTACCGCCGTTTTACCATTTTTCCAATAATTTCAATGGTTGCTTGTTTTTGGAATCCACCACGCTCGTCCATTGTACACAAGTGGTTTGTGCATGCTCGTATAACTTGATACCTAACACTTAAACAACAGTTTTGGTCATGTTTTCATTGCTACGAAATCTCCGAAGTTAGACGTTTACTAAACTATGCATTAACTATTTCTATATTTACCATTCCGAGTCCACCATTTCTACTGCGTACACTCGCCAAGGGCATGCGTGTCCATTGCATTTAAATATCATCATGTTTGGTGTTGACCTTGAATTACGGTATTGGAATTTGTGTCTCAGTACATATATTGTCATGTGTATTTTAAAGGTCTCCCGATTTTTAAATACCATATCCGCATTGTCCAATCCCTCAACTATTGAGACAATGAATATATTACGAATTCGGAAAACATAACTTGTAATTCAAAATGTAAAAAGATACAACTGCGAAAATTATTTTGATGCTTTACTTAAATTTAAAACAAAGATTTTAAGCATTGTTGTTCTCATTGAAGATTCTATCATTACTAATACCGATTATCCCATATATCATTGATTTTGACCCACTATCACAACCAATGGTCAATCCCAAGAATGGCTCGCTAGGCCTGTCTTCATCTACTATCTTGCCTGTACCTTTATCAATTAGCTGTGGAACAGTGTCTTGCGTTGGGTTTTCAAATGTCTCCCTATCATGCTCATCCCTATCAGTTCGCGGACATCTGTAGATCAGGGTTCCCGACTTACATCCTTGTACCATCTTTTTACCATTTTTCCAATAATTACAATGGTTGCTTGTTTCTGAATCCACCACGCTCGTCCATTGTACACAAGTGGTTTGTGCATGCTCGTCTAACTTGATACTTAACACTTAAACAAAAAAATTTATCATGTACATGTCTTCATTGCTATGAAATCTCCAAATTTAGACGTTTACTAAACTATGCATTAAATATTTCATACACTCTATTTCTATATTTACCATTCCGAATCCACCATTTTTACTGCGTACACTCGCCAAGGGCATGTGCGTCCATTGCATTTCAATATCATCATATTTGGTGTTGACTTTGAATTATGGTATTGGAATTTGTGTCTCAATACATATATTGTCATATGTATCTTAAAGGTCTCCCGATTTTTAAATACCATACCCACATAGAGATCATCCGCATTGTGCAATCTCTCATCTGTCAAGACAATGAATATATTACGAATTTTGAAAACATAACTTATAATTCAAAATGTAACAAGATACAACTGCGAAAATTGTTCTGATGTTTTACTGAAATTTAAAACAAAGATTTTAAGTATTGTTGTTGTCATCAGAGATTCAGTCATTACTAATATTGATTACCCCATATATCAATTGTTTTGACACACTAGCACAACCGATAATCAATCCAAAGAATAGCTCGCTAGGTCCGCCTTCATCTACTATCTTGCCTTTACCTTTATCCATTACCTGTGGAACAATGTCTTGGGTTGGGTTGGGTTGTCAAATGTCTCCACGCCCCCCCCCCCTCCTGAGGCACTATTTTCACCTAAATGCATGGAAAAATTATCGTAAAATATATTTCAAATATGTATAGGTCCGATATTTAATTTTTCAAGTGAGTAATATTGTCTATGACAGAAATGTATGTACATGTCAACATAATCTTAAAATGTATGTAATGTACGTACATGTCAACATAATCTTTACCCGTTATGATGGAAATTACCATCATTTCTTGCTCATACTGCGTTGACATGAAGACGCCCACATCACTGTCACACGCAATATCGATTGTGGAGGCTAGCTTGTCCTCTATTGATAACATCCACCATGATAGTTTGTAGGTTAACTTTATTGGCACATCATTCTCAAGAAGGAACCTCATGCACACACCTCTTTCTACATTGTCATATGGATTGTTCTCCTTCACTTCCGGTATCACCTGTATTGGGTTTGAAAATTCATTCACTGTTTACACTCTTCTCCCACAAACCAGGAACTAGGCGGAAACTTAATCCCATACTATTTATGTTAACAAATTTTAAAATTATTACAAATTTATTTGAGATAAACTGAAAATTATAATGCTAACAATTGATGTAACAACAATTTTATTCATATATTTATATACATATATATGATAAATACTCATGTATGTAGAGTATGTACCAACCTTTATACCTCATTAAATATTTTAGATGTGTCAAAACTGAATGTATATACTTGAATAATGAAAAAAGAAATACTAAGATGCATATTAAACAAGAGGGAAAATCGCATAAAAAACCTCGTATTTGGCAGTCAGTAACACTTTAAACATCAAGATTTTGTGACTTACATTTTAAAGACTCAAAAATATTATTGGTACAATATTAACCTTAAACTATCACTTTCGATAATAGTCCGTTATAAATCTGTAACGGACTTCATAACGCCGTTTAGTTTGAAATAACACCGTTTAAGTGTAGATAATACCGTTTAACCCCGATGACAGTTGCTATAACTCCGTTTTCCACAAAAGAGTTAGAGAAAACAAAACCAAAATCGCGAAAACAAACCCGAAATCAATTTGGGATTTAGGGTTTTTCCAAAAATCAATAACAAACGAAATTCAAATTTGGGAAGAGGAACATCGCATCGAGATGAGGTAAAATCAGTTTTGATGAGGTAAAATCGCATCGCAACGAACTTAGAATCGAAGCTATTTTCAACTGTAATTTTTAGGGTTTGCGATTTTCTAGGGTTGTAGTGTTCGATTTTGGATATATTCGGTTGGATGTTGTTCTTTTGTGTTTGATTTTTTCTTGTTGGGGTTCGACATAGTGTTCTAGGGTTGTATTTCCTGGCCGAGCGTATGATAAAGGTGCAGAATCATCACAGCCACCACAATGAATTGTCATTACTGTTACTCAGTTATTCAATGACTTTTTGTGTAGTGTGATTGAATGTTTTCACATCCTCACAATAACTTATCACTACTACAAGATTGAATGTATTTTGTTTGGGCGTTTGGTTGTGTTTTGAACTTCAATGATAGTTTTCGACTTCAACTTCTGTTTGGAACTTCTATTATGCTTATTATACTTTTTTGAAGAAAGAATGATATACATAAACATGAATATTATTACTTAAAGACCATTGTACATTCCTACAATTCCCAACACAACTCCAACCACTACAACACTCGAATAAATCAGAATAATATACAACACACGACTTCTCTCGTTTATTACCAACACTTCTCGCTTGAGTGCTTCACATTCTAATTTCAATTAATCAATTATTGAATTTGGCGTTACCACATTATCACTGCTTAACATTTTTACCGTTTCTCTTAAAGTTTTAATCTCTTCTCTTTGATCATTCATGACATCTCTTGCCTCCAACAATGCAATGTGTTGCCATCCATGCGGTTTCTCCAAATCATACCAACGAAAAAAATTGCAAGACTCGTAACCTTGACCAATTTTACGTCTTCTACAAGTGTAAAATCTTCGCCCGGGATTGTCATTAGTCCAAGATTTCAAGATTCTTGCTGCTCGATTGCAATTATACAACACATTCCCACTTTTGTTTTCTATTGTTGAAGAACTTTCACTGTGAGACATCTTCACCAAAAAAATCGAGAATTCCATTGTCAAATAAACACACTAAATATGGCAGACAATATAAATTCATCCCTAAATTCATCCTCCTATCTAAATCAATGAATTTTACAACTTCGAAACTCAAACTCCTAAACTCATGAGAACAACTTCAAAACCCAGAAATTAATCCTCCCAAACAACTTTGAAACCCATAAACCCTAAAACTCCGAAATCTTATGAGACATTCAAACCCGAAACCCATAAATTCAACAAGAACAAGAGAATCTTAAATCATAAACATCAAAAGAAACCCAAGATCGAAATCGAGCCCCTTTAAATCGCAAGCAAATTCGGACGTATTAACATCGTTTTCACCAATCTTACCTCGTTCTATCTTCAATCTTACCTCCTTCTTTCTTCAATTTCGGACCAGTTCACTCTTCCTTCAATTTTCCCCCTTTCTCACAAACCCTAATGCCCTTCGACAACTCTCCCATTTTAGATAATTAAAACCCACGTGTTAACTTAAAATAAACGGGGTTAAATCGTTTTTAACGGAGCGCAAATCGGTTTTAACGGAGGTTAAATCACTTTTAAAGTAAGTTTATGTTCTGTTAGATCTCTATTTAACGGAGAATAATCGGATATAAATTTTAATGTTAAAAATGATAAAAATTTAACTTCACATGTTTATAGTGTAAGTGATAAATTATCAAGGTTTAAAGTGTTAATGGCTGCCAAATTCGAGGTTTTTTATGCGATTTTCCTTTAAACAAATGAATGGTATTTAAACCATATAATTAAACAAAAAATTCCATGATCATTACACGTTTTTCCTCGTACTATGTCCCATTCATCAAACTATATTGTTTTCTTACATGTTGCACAGTTATATCCAAATCCACCACATCGTCCACGCTGTCAATCTTTTACGTACACCCCCTATCAAAGCGAATAATATAATTAGCATGTAGTAGATGATGTAACTGCTACATACACGTATATACCGCTACAAGACATATACACATCACAATTACCTGGATTTCACCGCAGGAGAAGATTCTTGTTTTCCTAGGACAGCCAGGAGGGCATCTTGTGGCTGGTGGAAAGATATGTATATCATGTAGTTTTTTATTCAACGTACCCACTAAACTTATTTCAAGAACTGGATAGATGCTATTGTTGTATGCCATATTCCAGAAGTTATCATTATACTCATGTGCAACAAGTGTGTCAACCCTCACCTTAGCATTCAAAGATGTTGTTACTATATGGCTACATGAGATTTGTTACTTTTGGAACTCACAGCAGGTACATGTCTTTTCCTGAAAATGAACTAGATAGACGTCTTTGTCTCATATTTTGAACTTCCTGCTATTGAAAGAATGTATTCCAAACGTTGTAGATGTCTTAACATTCTTATTGAGTATGTCTTGTACCTTTGGCGTTAGTGTTGTAGTCGTTCCTTGTGATGCATCACGTCTTAGGGAAAACCAAGACGTCATTGATGTTCTTATGTACTCTATGAGTGAAATAATTGGTAACTCCCCAGCACCCTTTAGTTATGAGTTCAAAGACTCGGCCACATTTGTTGTCATGATGTTGTACGTGTTTCCATCAAAATACGAGTGTGTCCAATGTTCAAATCCTATTTAAAAGAGATAATCCGCACAACCAATTGTAATTTTCTTTATCTCGTTGAAGTAGGAATAAAACTCATACATTCGGTAAGCCCTAACTGCTTTGGAGACAAGATATCCCATACTTTTTTTGCTATGAATATGGATTTGATGTTCTTTTTGTGGATGAACTATGCACGCACAGTGATTTGCTCATGTGTAAACCTATGTTTAGCAATGTAATAATCGACATTACTGAATAACACTAACTATCACTGGCAATATTACATTGTAACCATTATTAAATTCTTATACACAATTTGTTACCTTATGTAAAATTTTGTAAATCGGCATGTCGATCGTAGATGAATACAACTTCCTCATCATTGGGCACTATTTCTGTCAGCTTTTGGAAGAACTATTGCCATGCCATGTCATTTTCGCTATCTACCACGGTAAATGCTAAAGGAACATTTTCATAATTGTCAGCTTGTGTGCTAGCAGTTAACAAACAACCTGCATACCGTCCCTTTAAGTGTGTCCCAGCAACAGCTATCACCTTACGCATGTATTTATAACCTGCAACAGATGCACCAAAAGCAAAGAACATATACTTAAACCATTGTCCAAGCTCTTCCTCACATGTTGTTTCAAGTGCAACAACCGAATGTGGGTTCGATATGACGAGTTGCTGAAGGTAGGCTGGCAGCAGATTGTAATTGAGTTATATAGATCTGTTGTTTATATCCATCGCAATCTCACGTGATCTTCAAGCCTTCTAGTAAGAGATACGAACATCATGCTCATCTCTTATCAGTTTGCGGACATTTGTAGATTTGGGTCCCCGACTTACATCCTTCTACCGCCGTTTTACCATTTTTCCAATAATTTCAATGGTTGCTTGTTTTTGGAATCCACCACGCTCGTCCATTGTACACAAGTGGTTTGTGCATGCTCGTATAACTTGATACCTAACACTTAAACAACAGTTTTGGTCATGTTTTCATTGCTACGAAATCTCCGAAGTTAGACGTTTACTAAACTATGCATTAACTATTTCTATATTTACCATTCCGAGTCCACCATTTCTACTGCGTACACTCGCCAAGGGCATGCGTGTCCATTGCATTTAAATATCATCATGTTTGGTGTTGACCTTGAATTACGGTATTGGAATTTGTGTCTCAGTACATATATTGTCATGTCTATTTTAAAGGTCTCCCGATTTTTAAATACTATATCCGCATTGTCCAATCCCTCAACTATTGAGACAATGAATATATTACGAATTCGGAATACATAACTTGTAATTCAAAATGTAAAAAGATACAACTGCGAAAATTATTTTGATGCTTTACTTAAATTTAAAACAAAGATTTTAAGCATTGTTGTTCTCATTGAAGATTCTATCATTACTAATACCGATTATCCCATATATCATTGATTTTGACCCACTATCACAACCAATGGTCAATCCCAAGAATGGCTCGCTAGGCCTGTCTTCATCTACTATCTTGCCTGTACCTTTATCAATTAGCTGTGGAACAGTGTCTTGCGTTGGGTTTTCAAATGTCTCCCTATCATGCTCATCCCTATCAGTTCGCGGACATCTGTAGATCAGGGTTCCCGACTTACAACCTTGTACCATCTTTTTACCATTTTTCCAATAATTACAATGGTTGCTTGTTTCTGAATCCACCACGCTCGTCCATTGTACACAAGTGGTTTGTGCATGCTCGTCTAACTTGATACTTAACACTTAAACAAAAAATTTTGTCATGTACATGTCTTCATTGCTATGAAATCTCCAAATTTAGACGTTTACTAAACTATGCATTAAATATTTCATACACTCTATTTCTATATTTACCATTCCGAATCCACCATTTTTACTGCGTACACTCGCCAAGGGCATGTGCGTCCATTGCATTTCAATATCATCATATTTGGTGTTGACTTTGAATTATGGTATTGGAATTTGTGTCTCAATACATATATTGTCATATGTATCTTAAAGGTCTCCCGATTTTTAAATACCATACCCACATAGAGATCATCCGCATTGTGCAATCTCTCATCTGTCAAGACAATGAATATATTACGAATTTTGAAAACATAACTTATAATTCAAAATGTAACAAGATACAACTGCGAAAATTGTTCTGATGTTTTACTGAAATTTAAAACAAAGATTTTAAGTATTGTTGTTGTCATCAGAGATTCAGTCATTACTAATATTGATTACCCCATATATCAATTGTTTTGACACACTAGCACAACCGATAGTCAATCCAAAGAATAGCTCGCTAGGTCCGCCTTCATCTACTATCTTGCCTTTATCTTTATCCATTAGCTGTGGAACAATGTCTTGGATTGGGTTGGGTTTTCAAATGTCTCCCCCCCCCTATTTTCACCTAAATGCATGGAAAAATTACCGTAAAATATATTTCAAATATGTATAGGTCCGATATTTATTTTTTCAAGTGAGTAATATTGTCTATGACAGAAATGTATGTACATGTCAACATAATCTTAAAATGTATGTAATGTACGTACATGTCAACATAATCTTTACCCGTTATGACGGAAATTACCATCATTTCTTGCTCATACTGCGTTGACATGAAGACGCCCACATCACTGTCACACGCAATATTGATTGTGGGGGCTAGCTTGTCCTCTATTGACAACATCCACCATGATAGTTTGTAGGTTAACTTTATTGGCACATCATTCTCAAGAAGGAACCTCGTGCACTCTTTCTACATTGTCATATGGATTGTTCTCCTTCACGTCCGGTATCACCTGTATTGGGTTTGAAAATTCATTCACTGTTTACACTCTTCTCCCACAAACCAGGAACTAGGCGGAAACTTAATCCCATACTATTTATGTTAACAAATTTTAAAATTATTACAAATTTATTTGAGATAAACTGAAAATTATAATGCTAACAATTGATGTAACAACAATTTTATTCATATATTTATATACATATATATGATAAATACTCATGTATGTAGAGTATGTACAAACCTTTATACCTCATTAAATATTTTAGATGTGTCAAAACTGAATGTATATACTTGAATAATGAAAAAAAAAATACTAAGATGCATATTAAACAAGAGGGAAAATCGCATAAAAAACCTCGTATTTGGCAGTCAGTAACACTTTAAACATCAAGATTTTGTGACTTACATTTTAAAGACTCAAAAATATTATTGGTACAATATTAACCTTAAACTGTCACTTTCGATAATAGTCCGTTATAAATCTGTAACGGACTTCATAACGCCGTTTAGTTTGAAATAACACCGTTTAAGTGTAGATAATGTCGTTTAACCCCGATGACAGTTGCCATAACTCTGCTTTCCACAAAGGAGTTAGAGAAAACAAAACCAAAATCGCGAAAACAAACCCAAAATCAATTTGGGATTTAGAGTTTTTCCAAAAATCAATAACAAACGAAATTCAAATTTGGAAAGAGGAACATCGCATCGAGATGAGGTAAAATCAGTTTTGATGAGGTAAAATCGCATCGCAACGAACTTAGAATCGAAGCTATTTTCAACTGTAATTTTTAGGGTTTGCGATTTTCTAGGGTTGTAGTGTTCGATTTTGGATATATTCGGTTGGATGTTGTTCTTTTGTGTTTGATTTTTTGTTGTTGGGGTTCGACATAGTGTTCTAGAGTTGTATTTCCTGGCCGAGCGTATGATAAAGGTGCAGAATCATCACAACCACCACAATGAATTGTCATTACTGTTACTCAGTTATTCAATGACTTTTTGTGTAGTGTGATTGAATGTTTTCACATCCTCACAATAACTTATCACTACTACAAGATTGAATGTATTTTGTTTGGGCGTTTGGTTGTGTTTTGAACTTCAATGATAGTTTTCGACTTCAACTTCTGTTTGGAACTTCTATTATGCTTATTATACTTTTTTGAAGAAAGAATGATATACATAAACATGAATATTATTACTTAAAGACCATTGTACATTCCTACAATTCCCAACACAATTCCAACCACTACAACACTCGAATAAATCAGAATAATATACAACACATGACTTCTCTCGTTTATTACCAACACTTCTCGCTTGAGTGCTTCACATTCTAATTTCAATTCATCAATTATTGAATTTGGCGTTACCACATTATCACTGCTTAACATTTTTACCGTTTCTCTTAAAGTTTTAATCTCTTCTCTTTGATCATTCATGACATCTCTTGCCTCCAACAATGCAATGTGTTGCCATCCATGCGGTTTCTCCAAATCATACCAACGAAAAAATTGCAAGACTCGTAACCTTGACCAATTTTACGTCTTTTACAAGTGTAAAATCTTCGCCCGGGATTGTCATTAGTCCAAGATTTCAAGATTCTTGCGGCTCGATTGCAATTACACAACACATTCCCACTTTTGTTTTCTATTGTTGAAGAACTTTCACTGTGAGACATCTTCACCAAAAAAATCGAGAATTCCATTGTCAAATAAACACACTAAATATGGCAGACAATATAAATTCATCCCTAAATTCATCCTCCTATCTAAATCAATGAATTTTACAACTTCGAAACTCAAACTCCTAAACTCATGAGAACAACTTCAAAACCCAGAAATTAATCCTCCCAAACAACTTTGAAACCCATAAACCCTAAAACTCCGAAATCTTATGAGACATTCAAACCCGAAACCCATAAATTCAACAAGAACAAGAGAATCTGAAATCATAAACATCAAAAGAAACCCAAGATCGAAATCGAGCCCCTTTAAATCGCAAGCAAATTCGGACGTCTTAACATCGTTTTCACCAATCTTACCTCGTTCTATCTTCAATCTTACCTCCTTCTTTCTTCAATTTCGGACCAGTTCACTCTTCCTTCAATTTTCCCCCTTTCTCACAAACCCTAATGCCCTTCGACAACTCTCCCATTTTAGATAATTAAAATCCACGTGTTAACTTAAAATAAACGGGGTTAAATCGTTATTAACGGAGCGCAAATCGGTTTTAACGGAGGTTAAATCATTTTTAAAGTCAGTTTATGTTCTGTTAGATCTCTATTTAACGGAGAATAATCGGATATAAATTTCAATGTTAAAAATGATAAAAATTTAACTTCACATGTTTATAGTGTAAGTGATAAATTATCAAGGTTTAAAGTGTTAATGGCTGCCAAATTCGAAATTTTTTATGCGATTTTCCTTTAAACAAGATGAATGGTATTTAAGTTGATTCATGTAACTTAAAGGTGTCGAAACTTTTTTCTCTTTCTCCTTAAAAGTTATTGTTGCCAGGAATGCTTTATATTTTTTTCGAATACTCTGTCTTTTTAAGTAATTGGACAAACTTTATATATTATATAAATATCACAGTAACATACATATACAATTAATTCATAAGTATATATATTTGTAATATTTTAAGATACCGTCTATTTAATGTAACCGTCGATATCACAAATCATGTGGTATGCTTTTTCGTAGGTTTAGTATTCAACCTAATGAAAAATTACCTATGTAATAATTACTATCCGGTTGAAGATTATATGTAAGTCGCTGTCTCCGTTAACGAATAGTGTTTTCGTCAAACTTGGTGCATCGTAGACAATAAAATTAGTTTAATGTGCATTTTTGTTATTTTTCTAATTTTCTCCAATTTTTTTTCATATAAATAATTATCCCATTATTAAAAAAAACTCTCGTGTTCAATAACTGGTCCACCCACATTCAATGTAATTAAAATAGCAAAAAATACTCTAATGTTCATTTGGTATAAGAAACAATAATGCCAGCTATCTATTTATGTTCTTTTTTTGCTCTTACTGACATTACTTAAAAAAACAACTTAAAATATAATTTTGTTTTCTGACAGGTGCCTTTCCATAACCATCCCAAATTTCCTTGACTGTTTCAGAGTTTATATATTAACTTCCAATAGACAAGTAAAATACTCAAAATTGGGTTTACGTTACAATTTAGGTGGAAAATTAGTATTTTTAAAATTTACCAATAAAAATGAAAAAGAATTTAGAAAAAAAAATCAAATTAGTTGAGAATTATTCCTAAATCTCAGGGCTCTCTCATTGTTAAAACTTAAATAATTTGCAAGTGGATTATGAATATATTGTTAGACCAATATGTAATGGTATTGCTTGTAATATTTTGTTGTGTTTTTTTGTTATAATGAATATTATGATCTTGTGTTTTAACTAGTCAAAGAGATATAATTTTTATGAATCATAACCATCGTTAATCTTATTAATATTCAAATTATCTTTACATTTATCTGAAATACCCAAAATTTTATTCGATTAATTTTTTATCCGTATCACTTATCCAAAATTTCCCATTATGAAAATATTTATGAAATTATTTCGTGTAGTATTCCGAATTTTCTGAAATACATTGTCTCATTTTTTGTACATAATTTATGTCTCGTTAGAGAATATTTCAGATAATAATTTTAATTTTCTAGACTACTGCTCTCTTCTCTATTGGTAATTTCATACCCAAAATTTAAAATCTACAACCCCATATTCCTTTGACTATTTTTCTCTCTTCTGACAATTTTTTTTTTACAAAAACTATGTAATAGAAAATATTTTAATAGTCTAGTGTTAATTTATCCATATCAATGATGTCATATGGCAGGTTACAACAAATGGCTTTGGACTTATTAGTGGGCTAGCGTTATGAGACTTCCATTGAATAATATATGTACCAACACACCTATTATTATTATCCATAAACACAAATATAAATATTTATAAGAATAGTGACAAGAGAAAGTATTTATAAGAATAGTGACAAGAGAAAATATTTATAAGAATAGTGACAAGACAAAATATTTATAAGAATAAATGTTTGTATTCGTTAACTAGTCACATATGTCTCTCTACATGTTATTTATCAAAATTATTGTTTTTGAAAGATCATTGGAATAAAAATTCAAAGCTTAGTTATATATATGTATGATTTTGTAAGAAATATAATATGAAAAAATTATATGTAAACTCACAATAAATTTATTAAGAATTATTTAAACAAGATTTTTATAATTTTTTTAATCAGTTTTACATGATGTCACACACGACTCGCCTCTAATCAATTCTTAATTTACCAAAGTTCATTTGTGCGACGATAGTTATATACGTTCTTTGTTCACTCACCGAGTTTATCTAACTCACGTGCTCTCGTCCAACTCTCATAAACCTTAATATAGGTTTTTCATCATACTCCTATTTATATGAATCCATAGATATTCTCTAATTCTATATTTAATGAATCTCCAATATTCATCAAATATTTTATTTCTTATTGTGCAGATTCTTGTCTTACACAATATTCCTAATTGTTCATCCACTTGTGACGTACCACGTCACACCTCATGAGCTCCATTCATATTGCACTATCTGTGCAACGTCCACTACACTTTCGTACTGTTGCACCACATGTGCAACATTCATCTTGGCACTTCTGTGATAACAATCTTCCCCCTTTTGGTCTAAGTGTGATACCTCAATATACATGCATCAAAAAATGACCAAGCACACACACAACCAATCCTAGGTAACGTTCAAAACAAACAGTTATAAACAATCTAACAAACATACCATTCAACTGAAATAGGTTATAATATCCTCAAACACATTAGTTCCAACCATAACAACCATAACACAAAGTCATAGTTCCACAATAGCCATAAAACAAACGATAGGAACACTCAAACACAAAACAACATTCAACCTAACGAGTACTCTCTGTATCGTTTGGAATTTTTTTTCCATCAGTTACTCGACATCAGACACTACATCACTTTCTTCTTCTTCAGTCCCACCTGATTTTTATTCACGTGTGCGACCACTCGAAGTGTATTCTCCCCCTACTTGAGTGCACACTTTGAAAAAAATTAGGCAGAAATGACAAATAAATCGAAAGTAGATAGAAACATGTACCTTGCACACGCTGTTGCATCTTTCGTACCAAGTTATCAAGAGCTTTGAGATTGGTAGAAAGACTTGGTATTGAGGTTGATCCAGAATCTTGTTTCACACTATGTCCTTGCTTCGGATCAAGAACCATTACAAAAAGTCATCCTCATATCTCATCGGTGTCCCGGTATGATGGGTACATCAGGTCGTATGGCCGGCCAGGAGACCAGACTGGCCGACCAGAAAGCTTGCCCGAGACAGCCAGGGCATTTGGCATGTCTGCCAGCCCAAGCGGTACCGCCGGACCCTCGACCAACAGGACCGGACCGATCAGCATTGCCGGCGGAGAGGTAACCTCCAACCCTACTAGTGGTGATGTGGATGACACCGCCGGTCCCATTGGTGATGCCGCCGACTCCGAGATCAACTTGGCCTGTCCAGAAGACATTCCGGCTAGTACCTCGCACAGTCCAGCCAGTACAGCTGATCCAGCCGAGTACACGGGCATTTCAACATCTACACAAGGAGACTCGGACCAGATAAGCTACCAGCTTCAGGACATGCATCTAGAGGAAGTCTCTACACCAGTGGTGCCACCAGGAGCAATGACAAGGAGCAGATCAAGAGCATTCTTTCATAAATTCAGCTTATGGGTCGACAAGCTCCTAGAGGATGATCGACAAAGGACAGTGGGCCAGAAGTGCAAAGAAGAGTCCAAAGGCTTCTCAACAATGCAAGGGACTTCAGATACTTGGGCTTTAGTGGCAAGAGAGGTCAGGGCCCAAAGATTCCTAACCCTACTCCAAGTCGAAGACTAGGAGCAAGGCGGGTGCAAGCCACAAGGACGGCCACCTT
>JAEVFF010001158.1:0-29932 GCA_018901945.1 Pugionium dolabratum | reverse complement strand
CAGAAGAGCAAATTAGAGTCCAAAGGCTTCTCAACAACACAAGGAACATCAGAGACTTGGGCTTTAGTGGCAAGAGAGGTCAGGCCCAAAGATATTTAACCCTACTCCAAGTCGAAGACTAGGAGCAAGGCGCGTGCATGCCACAAGGACGGCCACCTTCCATTTCTTGGCCGTGAGGTAAGTTAAGGTAAGTTTCAATTCAAATATATGCCTCTTTCTGTTTTGCAGGGTAGGATCTAGAATATTTATTTTTATTGAGTCAAAGACATTTTAGGAATAGGTCCTTTTTCGATTATACACTTTTGTATCTTTTCCTTTTGTGCACTTTTGTAAGTTTTCCTTTTCTTATTTGGGTCGAACCTAGAAGGTCAAGCTGTCGAGCATATTAATAAGGCTCCTTCCAGCATTGTAGTTCGACAACCTTTTTGATATTAATAAAGATAGAACTTTTTCACCAACAAGTTTTCTCTCAAGAATCTTGTGCGCTTAGAATCTAGTTGAGACCAGCCCTCCTAGCTCTAAGTTTGGGATTTATCACGAGGTTCATCACCCCTCGTGTGGTTCACTTCACCTTTCCATCGAATACCAACCCAAAAACCCCTATCCAAGAAGTCTAAGGTCGAGTTTCTCACCTACACTTTTCCAAACAACCCACGCGCATACATCCTTGAATCAGGGCTTGTATCAGAAGGTGATGTCTTCGAGCCATATGGACATCACCAGAGACCAAGGATGTCTCCTAGACATCATGAGGATAGAGATGAACACGCCTACAACCGGGTAACTCATCCTGATGTTAAGCTAACACCTCCAAGTTTTGCAGGAAAAGTAGACCCTGAGGCCTACCTAGATTGGGAGAGAAGGATGGATCACATCTTTGATCACTACAACCAACCAGGCCCTAGGAGAGTCTCCATGGCAGTAGCACAACTCATGGACAATGTCCTCATCTGGTGGGATCGTGAGGTGTCTGACCGAAGGAGGAAAAGATTGAGGATCGTAGACTCATGGGTCGACATGAAAGACCTCATGACAAAGGTTTGTTCCACCATATTTTCATAGAGATTTGCAACGACGTTTTCGTACTCTTAAGCAGGGAACCAAATCAGTAGAAGAGTACTATGAAGAGTTTGAAAGGCTAAGGAATAGGCTGGAACTCAATGACGATGAGGAAGTTTTGATGGCACAATTCTTGGATGGACTTCAAGAAAGAATCAGCTGCAAGGTGGAAAGGCAAATCTACAATGAATTCAAGGACTTGTTCCACCTACCTGTCCAGGCTGAGCAACACATCAAACGTAAGAGCCAAGACATCCGCATCAAGCCTAAGACGTCTTGGGCATCAAGCAACATTCCCAAGCCCGTAGACAAAGGAAAAGGCATAGAGATCGAGTCACGGTTAAAGAGCAAGCCTCCTGAGCCAACCCGTGACCAGAGAGAGCCTAGTAAGTCCTCTAACCCTCAAAGATCACGTGACATTACTTGTTTCAAGTGTAGGGGTCGTGGATACATCTCAAGGGAGTGTCCAAATAACCGGGTCATGTTGATTACGAAAGATGGAGAGTATGAATCCCAAGATGAAGAAGACTATGAACCAGAAGAAGAATACAGTGACATTGAGTACCCTGACGTGGGGGGAAGTGCTGGTCACTAGACGAATTCTCAGTGCAATGGTGGATCCCTCATAGACCATCCAGAGGGAGAACATCTTCCACAGCCGTTGCACCATCAATGGCAAGGTATGTAACCTCGTCATAGATGGTGGTTCTTGCACTAACGTTGCTAGTGCGTACATGGTTGATAAGCTAGGTCTAGAGAAGACAAGGCACCCTCGACCATATAGACTGAGATGGCTCGATGAAAAAGTGGAGCTCAAGATCCATGAGCAATTCACTGTGCCATTCAGTGTGGGCAAGTACCAAGACCAAGTCGTGTGCGACGTGGTGCCCATGGAAGCTGGTCATCTTTTGCTAGGAAGGCCATGGCAGTTTGACAAAGAGACCAGGCATGATAGCCGAACCAATCTCTACACTTTTGTGCATGACAAAAGAAAGGTCAGCCTAGCTCCTCTTACACCTGCTCAGGTACACGAGCTACAACTCTAAATGAGTAAGGAAAAGAAACTTATCAAGTCTAATTTTCTTATTCAACCAAGTCATGTCCGGAGAGCTTTAGCTTTGAAGGATTTAATGTTACTAATGGTCTTCAAAAAAATTTTGAGTATAGAACAGGAATAGGTAGAGCTACCTCCTAAAGTAGCAACTCTCCTCAACAAGTTCCAGGATGTATTTCCAGAGGAGATACCAGCAGGCTTGCCTCCCTTACGTGGCATAGAGCACCATATCGACCTAGTGCCCGGAGCAGTCCTGCCCAACCGACCAGCCTATCGGATAAGTTCAGAGGAGTCCAAGGAGCTTGAGAAGCAAGTCAAGGAGCTCCTAGAGAAAGGCTATGTTCGAGAGAGCCTCAGTCCATGTGTCGTACCAGTGCTACTAGTGCCCAAGAAGGATGGGACTTGGCGAATGTGCGTGGACTGCCGAGCAATCAACAACATCACAGTCAAGTACCGGCATCCAATACCACGGCTGGATTACATGCTAGATGTGCTGAGTGGAGCCAAGGTCTTCTCCAAGATAGACCTCAAGAGTGGATACCACCAGGTCAGGATGAAGGAAGGTGATGAATGGAAGACTGCTTTCAAGACAAAGCAAGGGCTTTACGAGTGGACAGTCATGCCATTCGGCTTGACTAATGCCCTAAGCACCTTCATGCGCCTTATCAACCAAGTTCTTAGTGCATACATCAGTAAGTTCGTTGTAGTTTATTTTGATGACATTTTAGTTTATAGTAAGTGCTTAAGGGATCACCTCACACATCTTGAGTTGGGGCTTAAAACCCTTCGACAAGAAGAGTTTTATGCCAATCTCAAGAAGTGCATCTTTTGTACTGATAAACTTGTCTTCTTAGGTTTTCTTGTAAGTTCACATGACCTACAGGTTGATGAAGAGAAGATTCGAGCCATACAAGAATGGCCAACACCAAGCAACATCAGCCAAGTGAGGAGCTTCCACGGACTGGCCAGCTTCTATAGGAGATTCGTGCCCAACTTCAGCAGTATTGCCTCACCACTGACGGTAGTAGTGAAGAAGAACGTGAGATTCAGCTGGGGAGAAGCTCAGGAGAAGGCATTCAAGGCCTTGAAGGATTGCCTTACACATGCACCAATGCTAGTCCTGCCCGACTTCAACAAGACGTTTGAAGTGGAGTGTGATGCCTCTGGAATAGGCATAGGAGCAGTGCTAACCCAAGGAGGGAGGCCAGTGGCATACTTTAGTGAGAAACTAGGTGGTGCCTCACTGAACTACCCCACTTATGACAAGGAGCTCTATGCCCTTGTCCGAGCACTGGAAACTTGGCAGCATTACTTGCTGTCCAAGGAGTTTGTGATCCACATTGATCACGAGACTCTCAAACACCTCAGAGGGCAAACCAATCTCAAGAGGAGACATGCCAGGTGGATGGTGTTCATAGAGACCTTCCCGTACGTCATCAAGTACAAGAAGGGCAAAGACAATGTGGTAGCCGATGCACTATCAAGGAGGTTTGCCTTGATATCCACTATGGAGGCAAAGGTCCTAGGATTCGAGCACATCAAGGACCTATACAAGGATGATCCTGACTTTGCTGAGAGCTACAAGGAGTGTGGCACAGGGAGTCATTGCAAATTTTACATCCATGAGAGATTTTTTTTCCGAGAGAGAAGGTTGTGCATACCACAAGGATCACTACGAGAGCTTATCATCCGAGAAGCTCATGGAGGAGGACTCATGGGCCACTTTGGTGTCGACAAGACCCTAGCAGTGGTCAAGGAGCACTTCTACTGGCCACACATCAAGAGGACAGTAGAAGCTCATTGTGCAAGATGCATCACTTGCAAGAAGGCAAAGTCCCGAGTGCAACCTCACGGGTTGTAACTCCCACTGCCCATACCAACACATCCATGGGTGGACATCTCGATGGATTTTGTTCTAGGTCTGCCCAAGATCAACCACAAAGATGCAATCTTTGTAGTGTGGACAGATTCTCCAAGATGGCACATTTCATCCCATGTGCCAATGTCAATGATGCCACACAAACAGCTGAGCTGTTCTTCAGGGAGATAGTACGGCTTAATGGAGTGCCAAGGACCATCGTATCAGACAGGGACACCAAGTTCCTCAGCCATTTCTGGAGGACCCTTTGGAGGAAGCTAGGCATGAAGCTACTCTTCTCTACCACCTGCCATCCTCAAACCGATGGCCAAACTGAAGTTTTCAACAGGACACTATCAACTCTTCTCAGGACTACACTAGGGAAGAACCTCAAGACTTGGGTGGAGTGCCTGCCATTCATAGAGTTCGCTTACAACCGAGCCATGCACTTAGCAACCAAGAAGACACCATTTGAAGTAGTATACGGCTTCAACCCTCTCACCCCATTGGAGCAAATGCCACTACCACCAGTAGAAATGACCAACCTCAATGGAGCATCCAATGTAGAGTTCATAAGGAAGTTACACCACAAGGTAGCAGAGAACTTGGAGAAGAGGACCGGGCAGTACGTGACTCATGCTAACAAGGGAAGAAAAGAGGTGATCTTTCAACCAGGCGATTGGGTGTGGCTACACATATGGCAGAAGAGGTTCCCCAACCTAAGGAGTTCCAAGCTAGCACCAAGAGGAGGTGGACAATTCAGAGTGCTGGAGAGGATCAACAACAACGCCTACTGGATCGAGCTCCCAGGTGAGTTTAATGTGTCCAACACGTTCAACGTAACTGACTTAGCACCTTTCCATGCAGATGAATCAGTTTTGAGGTCAAAACCTACTGAAGAAGAAGGGGATGATGGGGACATCAGGTCATATGGCTAGCCAAGAGACTAGACTGGCCGACCAGGAAGCTTGCCTGAGACAGCCGGGCCATTTGGCACGTCTACCGGCCCAAGCGGTACCGCCGGACCCTCGACCAATAGGACCGAACCGATCAGCATGATGGCGAGAGGCCCAATCTCCGGCCCAACTGGTGGCGACGTGGATGACCCCGCCGGTCCCATTGGTGATGCCGCCGACTCCGGGATCAACTTGGCCAGTCTAGAAGGCATTCCGGCCACTACCTCGCACAGTCCGGTACAAGCGATCCAGCCGAGTACACGGGCATTTCAACATCTACACAAGGAGACTCGGACCAGATAAGCTACCAGCTTCAGGACATGCATCTAGAGGAAGTCTCAACACCAGTGGTGTCACCAGGAGCAATGACAAAGAGCAGATCAAGAGCACTCTTCCACAAATTTAGCTTATGGGTCGACAAGCTCCTAGAGGATGATCGACAAAGGACAGTGGGCCAGAAGTGCAAAGAAGAGTCCAAAGGCTTCTCAACAATGCAAAGGACTCCAGAGACTTGGGCTTTAGTGGCAAGAGAGGCGAGGGACCAAAGATTCCTAACCCTACTCCAACTCGAAGACTAGGAGCAAGGCGCGTGCATGCCACAAGGACGGCCACCTTCCATTTCTTGGCCGTGAGGTAAGTAAGATAAGTTTTCAATAAGAATATTTGCCTCTTTCTGTTTTGCAGGGTAGGATCTAGAATATTTACATTTATTGAGTCAAAGATATTTTAGGAATAGGTCCTTTTTCGATTATACACTTTTGTATCTTTTCCTTTTGTGCACTTTTGTAAAATTTCCTTTTCTTATTTGAGTCGACCCTAGAAGGTCAAGCTGTCGAGCATATTAATAAGGCTCCTTCCAGCATTGTAGTTCGACAACCTTTTTGATATTAATAAAGTGCAAATTTTCTCTTTACAAGTTTTTCTCTCAAGAAGCTTGTGCGCTTAGAACCTAGTTGAGACCAACCCTCCTAGCTCTAAGTTTGTGATTTATCACGAGGTTCATCACCCCTCGTGTGGTTCACTTCACCCTTCCACCCAATACCAACCCAAAAACCCATATCCAAGAAGTCTAAGGTCAAGTTTCTCACCTAACTTTCTCCACACAGCCCACGCGCATATAAGCCTTGAATCAAGGCTTGTATCACGGTACTTCTCGTTGAAACATCAAGAGATGGTATATCAGATTCGGGAAGATCAAAATGTTACCCTTGTCCGGTGCAGCACTAATAGTCAATATCTAATTATATCTTGTTTTGCCAAAATCGAATTTCTTTCCCTAAAGCATCATGGATAGAATTGAGCTCTCCCCTTAATCATGGATGACTTGTTCGATGTCGGAAGCCAATTTCTGCAACAAAACTTATAGAGAATTTTCATAGTGGGGGTTAAATGTTTTGAACAAAAACCTTTTAATGCGTCTTTTTGCCTCCTGTCAGAGTGCTAACTACCACATCAACATCTTGAAACAACTATGGGTGTGAGACCGAGTTATCATCCCGAACAGGTAACAAAATCAACCAATTGATGAGATCGGGCGTAAACACATATGTTTCCCCTCGCACATATATCATGTTAATGCCCAATCGATCTTCAAGATCACCCAAATTGGCATAAAATTCTCTAACAACTTCGGGGACATAGGTAACAACATCAAGAACAGTGTAGTTAAACTTGCTCTCTCGATGAATGTCTTAGCCACGCTAAGCTTTGAATCGTCGATTGGAAGATACTTCATGACCAAAAAAGTTTGATTAGCAAAGGATTTCATCCGTTCACTTGTTCCAGCTGATGAGAATTGTTGATTGAAGACTCGGAGCATAGGTCTTGATAATTCGAGGCACCGTTGAACTACGGCAAGGACTTCTGTCTAATTTTCTTTATATCAATCATCAATCAATGCATAAGGGTAATTTATCTCTTTTCTAGGGACTTCACAGTTGGGCATCTCTTCATTGTGCCCAGAATCCAACGAGTTTACAAGCGAGTTCACTGGGTCAAGGGTATCTCAAATGGGAGATTTCCCAAGGAGGTGATGATGATAGGCTCGCGAACGGGAGGGAGTGTCGGCTTGTACAAACAGAGGTGCTTCGAGCAGGGAGAGGAGGAGAAATCTCCAAGATTGCTACAGGGAAGACAGCGCGAGCACATGCGGCAGCGCGAGCACATGCGGCAGCGCGAGCACATGCGGCAGCGCGAGCACATGCGGCAGCGCGGTGAGTTCACGATTTCGCCATAGAAAATCCTTCCTATGGTTTTTCCCTTTTTTGTTTTGTGAGTCGATTAAAATGCTCATAAGGAAGGAGGTTGGTTCTTATATGCGTGGCAACCCGAAATCCTTGGATTGAATAACTACTTCTCAAATCGATACCACTTAAAATAAAACGGTTAAATAAACAAAAAAAACTTTTGCACAAAGATGCGACAATCTATTCAATTCCCATGTATTTTTCACTTCTTAGAAATAAGCATGAACACATCATAAGTATTTTGAACAGGTTCATAAGTGGAATCTAAATGCATTCATCATCCGGTTATACCCGAGAAGCTCAAGGCACATCCAAAGCAATTTTTATATATTTTAAAGAAAAATTAATTTATTAAAACAAAATCTACTCTTTGAAAAACTACTTGCACGGAAAAATCTAACTCCAATGTAATCAATGGAACAACATGCGATTTTTATTCCTCTCATCATGATGTAGTGCCTTTAAATAATACGTAGGATTAACATACCAACCACCACTAATGTTGTAGACATTGTGCAATGCAGCCTATCAAATACATAATTCATCACTAGAGATTCCAAATGTCAGAATCATTATCTATATCAATTGAGATTGTGGTAACAACCAAAGCCGAGAACACATTTTTCATTCCCAAGGGATTTCCTCTACCCAATCCAAAAAATGATCATGCTTAGAACATAATGTTGTATCATCTTGTGCCAAATCGAATATCCATCATGTTAGACCTTATACTATCTATATTTTGTTTATTTTTAATCATCGTCACTACTGCACAAGTTCACTACACACATTTTCTATTTCACTAACAATGGCTGACAAGAGGTTTTGAAGAGGTGATCTATACAATGGGAGTAAAACACACCGTGAATCAAGATTATGACAACTCTAATGACATCCTCACTAATGCACATTCAGTCATACCTAACACATACTAAGAGTTTTTCGTAAAAAGATAAACGTGTTGAAATCCAATGACTTTGTGAAAATATTAGCAAATTGTTTCTTGGATGCAACATGAACAATTTCAACAACTTTATCCTCCACTAATTCCCTAACAAAGTGATGGCTAATGTCAATGTGCTTAGTCTATGAGTTTTAAACAGGATTCTTAGATATTTTTATAGCACTTATGTTATCACAATGCACTAAAAAAAGTTTTGGATTTCATATCATAGTCAGCAAGGATGTGTTGCATCCAGAGGAGTTGTGTGCAATAGTTGACTAATGCCATATGCTCTACTTTAGCTGTGGATCTGTGATACAATTATGTTTCTTGCTATGCCATGATATCATCTTGTTGCCAAGAAAGAAACATCCTCTAGAAGTGCTCTTCTTGTCATCAAGATTTTCGGTGTAATATACATCACAAAAACCCACCAAATTATAATTAGTATCCGTTGTATAAAATATGCCAAAATTCATAATCTCTTTCACATATTTAATGATGTGTTTGACTGCGACCAAATGTGAGACTTGCGGGCTTTCTTGGTATCTTGCAAATACTCTAACAATGTAGCATAAGTTTGGTCAACTTGCAATCAAGTACAAAAAGTTGTCAATCATTGCATAGTACAACTTCTTGTCAACCTTAGTCCATTTCACATCTTTGCACAACTTGACTATGGTGCTCATGGAAGTGTTGGAATCCTTGTTGATTTGCATGTCAATTCAAGTCAGAAGATTTCGTGCATATGTGTTTTGTGACACAAAGATACCTTCATTGGTATGTTTGACTTGTAACCCAAGAAAATAGTTTAACTCTCCAGCCATACTCATCTCAAACTCGTGAGTCGTAGTAGTGACAAACTGATCAACAAGACTTTTCTTAGTTCCTCCAAAAATAATGTCATCGAATAGCTATACACTATCAATATATGGTTCGAGTCTTTTGAACAAATAGTGTCTTGTCCATTCCACCTCTTTTGAATCTTGTTTCAACCAAGAATCGAGTAAGACGTTCATACCAGGCCCTAGGCGCTTGCTTCAATCCATACAATGCTCGCTTAAGTTTGTAGACACGATCTGGATGCTTTGGATCTTCAAAACCTTTTGATTGGGCAACATAGGCTTCTTCTTGAAGTAACACATTCAAAAATGCACTCTTCACGTCCATTTGAAATAATCTGAAATTTAGTTTGCACGTAATTTCAAGAAGTAACCTAATGGATTCAAGGCATGCTACAGATGCGAAAGCCTCATCAAAATCAACACCTTCGATTTGGTAGTAGCCTTGTGAAACCAGTCGTACCTTCTTCCAAACAATGTTCCCATCTTCATTGATTTTGTTCTTGAAAATCTACTTGGCATCCACCACATTAGTGTGTCTTGGCTTTAGAACTAAGTCGCAAACATCATACGTAGTGAACTGATCCAGTTCATCTTGTAGTGCCTTGATCCAAAATTCATCGCATAGTGCCTCATTAACATCTTTTGGCTCGCACAGAGACACAAAACATGCCAATTTTACTATGTTTTTGAAATCAATGTGTATTTTCTGGTTCTTTTCCCATCCTAGACTTTACCAAAAACATCATCAACCGAGTGATTACGATGCACTTGAACTGGTCTAGGTTCTTTGGTTAGTCCATCGTGTTCAAGCATCTATTTAGCCTCAACTGAAATCTCTAATTTCTGCATGACATAGACAGATCTTATGTAACTTCTTCAAGTATTGAACCACATCTATCATCGAAGACCACATTCACAGACTCCACAATAGTTTTGAGCGCCTTATTGTAAACCCTATACACCATACCGTGTGTCGAATATCCCATAAATAAACCTTTATCACACCAAAAAATCAAATTTTCCCAAGTTATTCCTATCATCCAAGACATAACATATACACATAAAAACATGGAAGTAGCTCAAATTTGGAGATTTTCTTTTCCATATCTCCTAAGGTGTTGTTATGGTTCCAGGTTTGACATACACCCTATGCACAATGTAACATGCGGTGCTTATAGCTTCAGTCCAAAATCTTTTTGGAACATTGTTTGCGTGAATCATTGTTATAGCCATTTCTTAAAGCATTATTTTTTTTCTTTCCATGATATCATTGTGTTGTGGTGTTCTAGGTACATAAAATTAATGGTGTATACCTTGTTTTTGACAAAACACTTTAAAAGCTTCATTCTAGAATTCTCCTTCATGGTCACTTCTGATTTACACTATACCATCTTTCTTGGTTTGGAGTTGTAACGCAAGGATCTTGAAGCTTTTCATTGCATCTGATTTGTCTCTTAGAAACCGTACCCAAGTAAAGTACTTCTTTCCAACAATATTTTCAGTTTGAATTGGCCCCATCAAATCCATGTGCACCAAGTTAAGTATCTTTTTGGTTCCTATCTCTCTTTGACTTGCTTGTGCTCCACTTTAATCTGCTTACCTTGACAACTAGCTTTGTAGGTAGTGTCTCTGCTGCTCTCTAGCTTGGAAATCCCTTGAACCACTTGTGCGTGAACGATTCTCTGAAGCTCGTGTACATTCATGTGTCCAAGTATCCTATGCCAGAAATCTAATTGAGATTTAACTGTTGAAAACATGATTCAGAAGTTGTCCAGATGTAGCAGTTGTTAGTTGACCTAACACCAAATATTTTTGTGCACCCTTGCTCGTTTATATATAGCTTGGCAATCTGTTTGGTGAATTCTAGTGTCCAATCTTCGTCGTACAATTAACTTGTGCTAATTAGATTTGCTTTCAAACCTTGGACGTAGTACACATTTCTCAAGTAAAGTTGTGTATTTTGGTCAAGTTCACCAACACCAACTATTTTACCTTTAGCTCTATCTCCAAAAGTCATTATGCCTGCTCTAGCTTTAACACACGTTTTCAGGAGCTTTGGGTCTCCCGTCATATGTCGTGGGCATCCACTTTCGAAATACCACATAGTGTATTCGTGAGTGGATCCAGAGATATAAGCCCCTATACCATCAAGTTCCTCTTTCCCTTGTTCATTATTTTGTGACACACACGCATTGCACACGGATTCCCTGTTCTACACAATAGGTATCTTTTTGTAAAACACTATTTTGTCAACTCATACCATACGATACCTTTTAAGTTCTTGATAGCATTGACTTTGCGCCCAAATCTTTCTGATACAGATAGCGTTGATATGCCCCCATCCTCTCACAATAGTAGTATCCATTATGTATGTATCCTATGTAACCACTTACAACATGATTGTTTCCAGCTATGACTGAACTTTTGACATTAGATTGATTTTCCCATCCTCTAACATGTCCTTGATAGATATCACCTTTAACAAAGTTTTTTAAATTGTTTCATTCAACTTTAGAGCTTAGAACTTCACTTTCTATGTATCCTGTGTAACCTAGCCCCCAGTTCTGTTTCGTAGGTCTTCCTATGGCCAATATTTGATCCAATGACACAAATCATTTATTCAACATTTGAACCTTCTTGTAGTTCTTTGTCATATCGTGTTCCAATGCTTTGCTCCTGTCTCTTTCCTGAATCAATAACTCATTCATCCTTTCCAACCTTGTTTATAGATATTGAATCATTTGCATTTCTGATTGTCCCTCTTGCACAATGTTTGGTCACTAAAATTGAGAAGAGATTGTTCACTCCTTTTATTGAAGAGATTGTTCACTCCTTTTATGAGAAAGAATTCATTAGATTGTTCTCATCATCACTATCATCATATTCTATGTCACTAAAATTGAGAAGAGATTTTCACTCCTTTTAAGATTTGGATATTCAGCTTTTGTGTGTCCAATTCCTTTGCACTTGAAATATTTGAGCTTTTTCTTTTAGTGAGTGGGCAATTGGATTTGAAGTGGCCATAACCTTCACATATCATGACATTGTATATCACGTCTTCGACTTGATTTAGCATTTTTAATTATTCGTACTCTGCTCGAGTTATGATCAACATCATATCCCTGCGTGTGTGCAACTAGCTTGGATAGTCCTCGTTCGATCCTTTCCAGAACCTTTTTAAAACTCCTAGCCATTATGCTCACGCTTTCCTCGATCCATTGATTCATGTTCACCTCGAGTGTCTTTATCCGATCCTCTTCTTGATCAGTGGTGAAGACGATTCCTTTTCGTACCTTTGGTTGATCAGTTGCAGCTCCATCTCTTTAGCTTTTAGCATGCCTAGTAATTATGAGAATTTATATCATCGGTATTCATGGCCATCTTGAATACAGTCTTGTGCGGTCCAAATTTTGCACGTAAATATCTCAATAATTTCTTGATAAGTTTTTTTGTCTTTGTAAACTTTCTCCTAAACTACAGCCTCATTAGCAATTGAACTCAACTTAGATCCAAAACTAGAAATTGATTCCTCACTATCCATACGAAGATTCTCAAATTGTGAGGCTAAGTGATCGTATGCTTTGTTATTTCACAGTAGACGTACCTTCAAATGAGTTCACAAGAATATCCTATGCGTCTTTAGATGTTGCACATTTCTGAACCAACTTGAATTGTTCAAAGTCGATTGCACAGAAAATTTTAGTAAATGTTTTTGGGTTGAATTTTGATGCACTCTTCTTCCACAGAATCTTAATCTATTGATAGATTTCAAATCTATTGGCGGTAACCCGCTCTGATACCAGTGTAAGAACTAGAATATAAAGAAACTGTTGAACACATAGATATACATTTGCAAGCTCACACAAAATTTATTAGGAATCATTTAAACAGATCCTTACAACTTTTTTAATTTGCTTTACGGCGACGTCACACACGACACGCCTCTGACCAATTCCTGACCTATCCAAGCTCACTTGTGCGACGACAGTCGCGCACACTCTTTGTTAATTCACCGAGTTATCCCAACTCATATGCTCTCTTCTGACTCTCAAAAGTTTTATTCTAGGGTTTTTCATCATATTCCTATTTATATGAATATATAGATATTCCCTATTTTCAATATTTAATAAATCTCTAATAGTTATCAAATATTTTATTTTATTGTGTAGATTCTTATGTTGCACACTATTCCTAATTGTTCTTGTACTTGTGATGTGCCATGTCATATCTCATAATCTTTATTTAGATTGCACCACTTATGAAACATACACCTATACGTTTTACACCACATATTTGCGTCCATCATGACACTTATGTGCTAACAGATTTTAGTTTTAATAAAAATTTTAAGTCAAAAAACCAAAAATTCAAAATGAAACTAAATCATAAAATGGAACTAAAATTATAATAACAAAGATGGTTGGCTATTAAAAATAAGAAAAGAGAAAAAAGCAAATTTTCAAAATAACAATTTTTTTGTTTTTATTTCAAATAGTTATGACATAAATCAACATAAAATTGTTATATCTTAAATAAAATTTGATATCTTATTATAAAACTATATAAAAATGAAATATCTATAATTAAATACAACATTTCTGAAAATTTATAAGTCAGTCGATATTTTTTTAAAGAAATATAACGAATTAGTAAAAACTGGTGTATGCTTTGTTGATTGATACCTTAACATTTTCTAAAGAGATAGACTGGTTGAAGAGTAATTTTTATGTTCTATACAATTTAAACTTAAAAGATGCTAAAATTTTGATTTCATGATGTTAATTATGCAGGTTAGGTACCAGTCAATTCAGTTTTTCAGCTCTAAAAAAATGGAAATCTCAAGTCAATCTCATTGGTTTATATAGAGGAAGTTTTAATCCACCAAACACACAGATAAATACAAATACAAAACTTTATTAATATTATAACAAGGAAAAATATATTAATAATTTCAAAATAGTTTATATATAAATAATTCAGAAAGCTTGCAAAATCAGACACACACAAAAAAACTGAGATGGAAAACGAAAACTCCGCCGTCGAAAAGTCTTCACGTAAACCGATCCGTTGCAAAGGTAAGTGAAGATGAAAAACAATAAGTTTATTTCGTTGACCGGCTTTGACTTATGTTTCTTTGTGCAGCGGCGGTTAGTAGGATGGCTGGAGAACCATTGGTAATGGAAGAAATCATGGTGGCACCACCGCAGGCTTACGAGGTTCGCATACGAATTATCTGCACCGCTCTATGTCACAGTGACATCACTTTCTGGAAACTTCAAGTACTCATTTTCTTCTTCTTTGGTTAATGATTTTAAGTAATTGTTAACAAAACTGTTTACATAGAAATGATATTGAATAGTCATTTGGTGTTTGTTTGCGGAGGTTCCTCCGGCCTGCTTTCCGAGGATTCTTGGCCACGAGGCAATTGGGTTAGTCTACTATTTTATTTATTTTTATTATTCTACTTAATATTTTGCATAAATCGACAAAAAATTAATAATTTGCATATATCGACAAAAATATTAATAATTTGCATATATCGAAATTTTTTTAATAATTTGCATAAACAGATTTTTTATGAGCTTGAGATTGCAAAATGAACAGATTTAGAGACATATATTTTTTGCTATCCTGTTTTGAAAAGTAGTATTTTTTTCTCTTGGTCTGGACATATAGAGACTTATCCCTTTCCATACCCATCCCAAATTTCCCAAACTGTTTCAGAGTTTAAATATTGGGTTTACTTTACCCGAACTTTATATTAGGTAATTATAATTTATATGCAAAGATAAGAAATTTTTAAATTTAGCAATTAAAAAGAAAATGAAATTAGAAACATAAATCAAAAACTATTTCTAAATCTCATGTATCATTATTGAAATTTAAATAATTTACAAAATATACTGTTACACCAAATATGTAATGATATTTTTAAATTTTTTTTTAATTATGTGTACCATAGATTAATAATTTAATACTTTTATACGAAAATTATATGAGTATATTAAATTTTGTATGAAAATATAATAAGATAGATGTATAAGTGATACAATTATTACTCTATTTATTTCTCCGTATTATATTTTTGTTATTTTGATATTATAATTTTTTAAAAAAAAATATTAATCTTTTTAATATTCAAATTACGTATATATTTATCCGAATGATCCAAGCTTTTATTCGATATATTTTGGGTAGTTAATTTTTCTATCGAAATTTATATTCGTATTATCCATAATTTTTCATCCTGTTATTTTATAAATATTTCATATAGTATTTCTAATTTAAAAAAATACATGTCTCGTTCCATATACATAATTTATGTCTGGTTCTTTATTATGTCCCGTTATTTTATGAGGATACTTTAAGTAATATTTCTATTTTTCTAGAGTACTACACCCTTCCCTTATATTTAATTTTCTGTCTCGATACTCGAAATATAGAACACCGTATTTCTTTGACCATTTTCTCTTCATTTTTCACAAAATTTAATAAAAAAATCAAGTGCTTAGTTGTCCATTGGAAGATTACATTAAATGGTTTTGGACTCTTTAGTGGACTAACTTTAATAAGACTTCCATTAATAATAGATGTACTTACATAATTATTATGATACCGGTTGTACATAGCGTTGAATACATTTATGGTGATTGTTGTGGTGATTGTTGTTCGTTTATTTATTATTAATAGTTATTTTTATTATTGATCACAAATTTTTAATTACACTTTTATTTTAATAAGCGATAAAAAATTATGATACATAATGCAATGTCTAAATGTTATAATTAACCATAGATAATTATAGTAAATAAATGAATAAGATTCTGCTGCAGTAGTAATATCTTGTAACACAAAAACGAACATTACTTATTATTATTCAGTTAATACAAACTAGATTTATGTTCGTTTTCTGTGTGGAAAAAATATTATCAAATTATATCATATTGTTTATTTAATAATTTTATATAATTTTATTTCTTATTTAAAATTGTTTTTAAATATTTTTAATATTTGTGTAAATTAAAAAACAAAATAATTATTTTTTTGAAGTTAATAATAATTTTTAGTTAATTTAATAAAATTTATTGATTTTCTAATTAAATTATTAATAGTGGCATATATTATAATTATTATAATAACTTAAACTTATTTATATATTTATTTGAAATTTATTGTAATGATGACATATTATCGTGATATTTATGTTAATAACTTATTAATGTAAAATTATTTTTTTTAAATGATTTTAATTAATATATTAAAATTATAAGAATAAATGTTTGCATTCACTAACTAGTCACATATGTTAGTACTAAATTCAATGTAACACCATTGAATTTCCAGTCTCTATATTTTTCTATTCGCTTTTTATATTTGCAGATATTTTCTATGGTCCTTTATTTATGTATTTGGATTTTTTTTTAATTCAAAACGTTTTCAAATTTGTTTAAATTCAATCAGAAATCAAAATCATTTACGAAATTTTGAAACCATATATTGATCAATAACTCAAACACACAAAATAACATTTATGTTTTAAAATCGGTTATCCAATAACATAAAATTTAAAATTAAATTTGCAATTCAATTAAACACACAAACAAATCATTTATGTCTCAAAGAGATTAAATAAAAAAAACTTTTATTTAAAGAGCTAAAAAATCTAATGTAAGTGAAATCTTAATGTGGGAATAAACAGAGTAGTGGAGAGTGTTGGTGAAAACGTGAAGGAAGTGGTACAAGGAGACACCGTACTTCCGACATTTATGTCGGACTGTGGTGACTGTGTCGACTGCAAATCTCACAGAAGCAATTTATGCAGTAAATTTCCTTTCAAAGTATCGCCATGGATGCCAAGATATGAAAACTCAAGCAGATTCACCGATCTCAATGGAGACACTCTATTTCATTTCTTAAACGTCTCAAGCTTCAGTGAATACACTGTGGTTGATGTCGTAAACGTTGTTAAGATCGATTCTTCTGTTCCTCCAAACCATGCTTGTCTTCTTAGCTGCGGAGTTTCCACTGGTAAAACATTGAAAAAAAACAATTTCTTTGGATCTCTATTCTGATGAAATGCACTGAGTTTTTTTTCTGTTCATTAGGTGTTGGAGCTGCTTGGGAGAAAGCTAAAGTTGAAAAAGGATCAACTGTTGTGATCTTTGGACTTGGTTCTATCGGATTAGCAGTAATTAATATGATCTTGTTGTGAATCATTAGTTTTGTTTTGGTTTTCGAGTTTGTGAAAATGGGTTTATGGTTTGGATGGTTTTAGGTTGCAGAGGGTTCGAGACTCTGTGGTGCCTCTCGAATCATTGGTGTCGATATAAACCCTTCCAAATTCCAAATTGGTTAGTGATTTTTTCACTTAATGATTATCTTGCTTAAATCTTTGAACAGTAAAAAAATTGGTATAAGATATATAATTATATGTATGTCGTTTATTATTCTAAAGTTATAAATTATTATTATTTATTAGGCATAATTTGTTTAGATTAGATTTTATAATGTATAAAATATAAAATGAAAAATACTTAATTTCTGTGTTATTAATTTCAAATATAATGAATTTTTAATATTTAGATTTTTATTGAGAATATAATCTTTGTTATGCAATGTCTGTTTTAATTTTATGTCACAATTTTTAATGAAGTTATTTTCTTTCTAATAAATTATAATATAAGTTTAGTTTTAAAAACTATTGTGTAGTTAGTATTAAAAATTAAAGGTTTTATATGTTTTTTATTTTATATTGATTTGGTTTTATATTAATTAAGTTTCAACAATAATTGACAAATTTAAGTGTATAATTATTATATT
Organism: Pugionium dolabratum; assembly: GCA_018901945.1. Taxonomy (NCBI): domain Eukaryota; kingdom Viridiplantae; phylum Streptophyta; class Magnoliopsida; order Brassicales; family Brassicaceae; genus Pugionium; species Pugionium dolabratum. The sequence goes on along the minus strand of JAEVFF010001158.1, from coordinate 12,151 downwards.
ATATATATTTAATTCATCTTAACCTAATTAGATTTTATAAAATATTATTTATTGATAATTTATATTAATTGAAAAAATTAAATGGATAATAATTAGATTTTATATATTTAATTGATCTTAACCTAATCAAATTTTGTAAAATTATATTTATAAAAAAATAAACTTACTTTTAGTAGTCTGCGTTATTACATGATATAATAATTTACATTATTCTATTAAAACAAAATATATTTTAAAATATGTTATATTACTTAATTTGGCAGTGAGCATGTATGATTTTATAGGATTTCATTAAGGTTATTTTTTGTCAAATTATCATGCACACTAAACATGTTCCAAACATATCACAACATCTTTTAATATATTTATTTATTATATTTCCTCTTTTTATTAATATAAAAAGTTTAATTTTAGTTTTAGTATTTTTAATAATGAATAATAAATATGGCTGAAAATGTAATATTACTTAAAATAACTATGTAAAAAAAAGTATCTTACCAAATAGTTATGTATAATACGATTAACATATTTAAATGGGCAATTATCTGAAATAACACCTTTTGAAGTTTGTGTTCCAAAAATAGAATCATTAGTTTAATTTTTTAATAATAGCACAAATTTAAAATTAAAATATATTAAAACTTCAATTTAATAAAAAATTTAATTTTTACATTAGAAAGAATAAACTTAAATATAATGTTTTAAGTTTATTTATAATTTATTTAGAGTAAATAATTATTTGTGTTATTTTTAGAATTTTAATTTTATAGTGTTAGATTTGGAACAAAAACTTTAAAATTTGCTATATTATATATAAAATCAAATATTTATATAAAAACAATCAAAACTGAGTTCATATACACAAACCAACAAGAATTACATTTTCCCAACTCTTATAATATTTCAATAGAAATAAATTAAAAGTTTTGAGGAAATAAATTAAATATCTTTATGAAAATAGTAAAATAAAATTAAAATTTACAAAACATTAATGCCATTGAAATGATCACAATAATTTATGATTAAATATTTTGATGAAACATCATTAATAACAAAATTAAGGTTATTTAAAAATATCTAATTAAAATCAATTTATAGTTAAATAATGAGAATAGTAAAAATATGAATATGGCTTAAAACTCACACACACATATATATATATAGCATATTAAAATTATTGAGTTTTCATATTTCACAAAAAATACTTAACTTATATTGTTTTGTAAATATTCTAAAAATTGTGTATTTAAAATAATGGTTAAACAGTTAGTAGTTTTTCAGTTGAGTCTTCCACATATACATTACATGCAACATACAACTACTTAAAAATATTAGTGTATTATAATGAAAAAACAGTTAAATCATTTATGTATTTTTATAAATATCCTAGAAAATTGAATATGTTTTAAGTGATAGTTAAATAGTTCGTATTTCTTTTAATTGAATTTTCCACATACATTATTAAATGAATTATACAATTGCTATGGAAATAATCTTATTGCAGGTAAGAAATTTGGAGTAACCGAATTTGTAAACTCTATGACAAACGGAAACAAGTGTGTGAGCGAGGTAATAACACATAACAATTACGCCAATAAAAATGAATAACCATCTAAAATGTTATATTTATTTTTGTTTAGATAATCAATGAGATGACTTGTGGTGGAGCAGACTATTGTTTTGAATGTGTTGGAAGTAGTTCTTTGGTTCAAGAAGCTTATGCTTGCTGCAGACAGGTATGTTCACATTGATCTATGTCTTAAACCAAAGTAGAATTGTATTCAAAATTATATCAAACAAGTCAAACAAGATTGAGTGGTTCAACAAATGTTTAGGGATGGGGAAAGACAATAACTTTAGGGGTGGACAAGCCAGGTTCGAAGATTTGTTTAAATTCTTTCGATGTTCTTCATCATGGAAAGATTTTGATGGGTTCATTGTTTGGAGGTTTGAAGGCTAAAACACATATTCCTCTTCTTATAAAACGCTATTTGAGCAATGAGCTTGAGTTAGATAAGTTTGTGACACATGAGATGAAATTCGAAGATATTAATGATGCATTCCAACTACTTCTTGAAGGTAAATGCATTAGGTGTGTCTTGTGGATGGGGTAACTGAATTGACTTTGTTCTATCTTTTAATATTTTGCATAAGTTTCATATGTTACATGTTCAAATCTTTTGCTTGGTTTGTAACTAAAATAAAATTATCAATGGGTTGTAATAAAAACATGCAAAAGTTGCATGTAGAGCAAATCTAAACAACGTTGAATGTTTTTATAATAAATAACACGAAATTCTTTATTCATTTCATGTAGTGTAATTGATGTTAGGAGAAACTATACCATCAAAAAGAGGTATCACAGATAACAATATATTTATGGAAGAAATGATATTTATTATTATATCTGAAAAAACTTTGTATAAAAATAACTGTTATAAATTATTGAGTAGATGTTTATTATAACCATATCTTATAAAACATTATAGATTTTATTTATATTGTAATTTTATTTTAAGTGTATTTCTAAGGTTGGTAATTATCTGCAATCATGTATATATAGATATAATCTACAAAGATCAATATTAATTTCCTCATATATATTTTTTATTCCCAACACGTTATCAATACAAAACTACAGTTGTTGAGAAAATAGGTAACTTTATCATTTTAACTCACGAGAAATAAACTCTTTATTAGTGGTGCTTTCTTACCGATAAGTTTTCTAATTAAGATCTATTTAATATGAATTTTTAAACGTACTTTTGCGCAAACATGATTATAACCCAGTTTAGAATAAATCCGAATTTGCATATACATGATTAATCAGCGTTTTTATATAAAATATTTGCATCATGCTTGTGTGTTCTCACTATCACAAATTTTGTGCATATTTTTCATTTAATCTTGTTTGATGAATCAATTAATTGATTGATGTAAAGAATTAGGCTTGTCGATTGATAAAGTCTTGTACTTTGTAGTTAATCTTTTTGTGAAGTTGTTTAGTGAGCTGAATGAAAATTGAAGTTTTTGACACAGAGTGTTTACGAGTTCAACTTGTCAAGCCTACGTCTCGCCAGAATTTTAATTCTGGGAATCCACTAAACTCAAACCGAGTAACTTTGAATTTATAAGAATTTGTTCTCTCCTCTCTTTCTCAGGACTTAGGAAATGAAACAACTCTCACTCTCTCTTCTCTCACACCACACACGTTTCTTTCCTTCTTACTATCCCATTTATAATATGGGATTTACAAGTGTGCACCTTACGGACAGAAAATATTTAGAAAATGTTTTCTTCTTTCACTTAAGAGGAGTGACCATCAACTCATTGACTTTGAGTTTGAGGAGCCGAATCATTCCTTTTCTGGAGAACCTGAAGGCTTTCTTTTGACTGTTTTCGAGGTGAAGAGAGCCTGAAACTTTATTCTCTTTTTTCTCTCTGAAGTCCTTAGCTGCAGCATTCTGCAATAGTCGCCGAAACTATTGTTAAACCGTGAGATGTACTTGTGAGAGATGTTGTTTTTCTTTAAGAAACCCTCTGTTTGAAGCAGAATGTTTCTCACAGTCAAGTATTCTGAGGGCACTTCCAACAATTGAGAATCTAGTTTTGTAAATAAAATGATTGATTGTATTATTTATGTGACAATTATATTTGTACCATCTTAAGATCGACTACTAAACCATAAGAGTTCAATAAGTTCTTAAAAACAATCTAAAGAAAATGTATGATCACTAGAATGTGATATTAGCTGACGCTTATCATAATTGGTCACATATAAAATTACAAGAGTTGAAATCCATAAATGAATATAACTCAACTATGCTCAGACTTACTTGCACGTCGATATTATGAAAATAATATCACTAATGCAGAGATGTTAAAAAATATACTAGCGCTGTTCGTTTGTCTGCCGCACCGTCTGTGGCAGCGACTTGCGGTCAGACGCTGCGGTTAGACGCAACAATATTGTTGTTCGTTTGATCACCGCAGGTTGTCGCCGTAGGTTGTATCGCAATTGTTTGATCGCAAACGCTATAATTTCGCAGCGATTAAAAATTTTAATCGCAGCTTTCTGTGATCGACCGCAGCATTTGACCACAGGAACCTACGCCGGTCAAACGAACAACGTTTGGCCGCATGACGCTTGCGGCTACGAAACGAACAGGCCTACTATATCTTTCACGCAAGTACGGTTGTCTTGTAAACATACTTAAATGTGAATGGAAAGGCAAGGTAAACTATTCATGTTTTCTTCTTCTATCAAAACTAGCCTGTTTTTCATTCAAATTCTGCAATTACTTTTCTTTTGAGCTGGATACTAATTATCCATCATTCACCAATTTATAAAGTTGGTGAACGTTGTATAAATAGGAGTTAACCTCTCCTCTTTGATCAGATAATAAGATTAAGAAAAATCAGAATTATTAATAAACTTTTTATCTCTTTAATATTATATAACACGTTATCATCTCAAGTGTTTATACTTTCTACCTGAAACTTTAAAATAAGGTAAGTTTCTGTTTTATGAATACATACATAATATATAAAAAGTTTTTGCCTCCTAAAAATTTATAAAATTCTATATCTCCTAAAAATATATAGATGGCTCTCTTTCCTAAAAAACATTATGGAAGATCTTACCTCTTAAAAATAACAATGGAAGGTATTTCTCTTCACTTATATAGAAGATTATACCTTTTCAAATTATTTTAATTTATCTGTTATTATATCCAATAATGTTTGAAAATTTTATCATAAATATTCATTATAAAAATTTGAATATATGTCATCATTATGTCCAAACATTTTGTAAAATTTATCCTACATATTTATAGAATTAAAATTTTATACCCAAAATTTATCATATATATATATATAAAATATCATTATAAAAAGATTCTCTACAAAAGTTATTCTTAACATATTGTGTTTTATTATGTGTATAATTATAATGTTAAATTTGATAAAACTCGAGATTGTTGTTCTTGATATATTTGGAAAAAATTATTTGAATAGCTGCAAAAATACATTTAAAAGTAAAATAATATTTTGGTACTATCGATAAGTCAAAAACAATATCCGATGAGAACAAGAGCCATGATATTTTTATACCACCACATCCACGATGGTAAAAGAAAAATATATTAACAATTACTTAAAGATAGGTTTTATCACCTTCTATATATGATCTTATCAAAAGCCAAATACAAGTAATTAAATATCTGGTTTCAGGATTACAAAAGTGTTAGTGAATACAATTTTGCGTTGTTCGGAATCACTTCCAATATGATATTGTGTGAAAAAAGTAAATGATTATGATATGATCAAAAAAATTCTCTAAACATTTCATCTTGGAAACATAATCATGTAACAACAATACCAAACAAAACGATACACTCGTTATTTGGAATTGATGCAAGTCCTCCTTATTGTTGAACAAAATAATGAGTTTGTCATGATGAACCCTCAGTCTCGTTCCACTAGATCAATTTCATTCCGAGAAAAGAATGTTGAATCATCTAGTTACAATAATTGGCAAGGATATGGCTAAGGCCATGGTCGTGGTCATGGTCGTGGACAAGTAGGTGGACGTTGACGAGGAAAAGAAAATTTTTTTTGTCCTAATGAGTTTAAATTTGGGAAAAGAGAAGTTCAAAAAAATTAAATTGGTCGCATACGTGTCGTACGCCAAAATATGCAATATAAAAATATTGGTTACAAATATGATATGCAAAGAAATTTCTCTCGTACCTATCGTACACCAAAATATTTAGCCGATATGTATCAAAAATCATAAAAACAAAAAGGAAAAAAAAATAAAACCAACTTCATCTCAGATGAATCCAGACCGTCTTTTGATGGAAATGAATATCTCGACATTGTTGATTTTCTGGTTGATTCCAAAAATACCAAAGAATAACAAAAGAATTAAGTTTAATGATATATAGATGATTGTGTTCATTTCCATCAAGAAAAAAGTAAAAGAAAACATATTTATCTTTTTGATAAATAGTATTTTATATAATTTTGATTTTAATAATTTGTTGTAAATTAGTTTTGTTATAATATAAATTATTTGTCTTGTTCAACGTCTATTAATGCATCCGTAATGAAAATATTATCATAGGATCAGGAAGATCTAGTTTTTCAATGCAAAAAATAATAAAATTTGAAATAAATGATTCATTATATTCCTCAGACTCTCGTAGAAGCTTATTAAATTTCAAAGACATCTGTAGGAATGGATATCATATAGAGAAAATGAGAAAAAATAACATTGGATACATTTGTATTACATGGGAGTAGAAACAAATATTATAAGAATTACCAATGATATTCTCTGGGTTATATTACACAAACATAAATATGACTGAATAATATCTTATGGTAAACGAGAAGTTTACTAGTATGTTCAAAATATGACATGAAAGAATAGAACTTCATAGATTAGTCATGATGGTACATTCAAATATGGCATGAAAGACTAGAACATCATGTATCAGTCATGATGAGAATAATTGTGCAAAATTCTAATGATCATCCATTGAAAAACCAGAATACTGTTCAGTTGCACGCGTTTTCGTGTAAGACATGTTCTCAATGAAAATCCATTACGTGGCCATCACTAGTCAAAATTAGGACTAAATCTCCAATATTCTTAGATATAATACATGGTGATATATGTGGACCTATTCATCCACCATGCGAACCATTTTCATTTATGGTTTTAATTGACATATCTAGTAGATGGTCACATATGTGTTTATTAACCACACCAATATGGTTTTCTGATAGGTTCAAAAGATAAAAAATTCATGCAAGAAAAAGAATTTGGGAGAACAAAATGAACAGGTTCCTGAAGAATTTCACAAAGGATAATTTCTCAAAAACATTTGTGAAAAAGTTCTAGAGGAACCATATCAAAAGAAATGTCCGAAAGACACATGTAAGAGGATTCTCAAAGATCTCGAGAAAGAAATTCGTCTAGAAGACGAACACAATACATGAAATATGACATTTCCAAACTATACCCAAAATAGAAAATTATGTGTTAAAAAAGAAATAGAAAATACTGATGGAATCTTCTCTTTTTTGTATCCAAAAAATTGAGAATGAGAATGATTATCCACATCCAATTTTTGTATTAGAGTGTAAAAAAGACTTGATTGGGAGAAATAACAAATATCGGTGAGAAATAAATTATTCTCCCTATAAAAAGAAATGTCTTTGGACCCTATAAAAAGAAATGTCATTACATCTGAAGATGTCGTACCAGTTGGGTGCAAGTGAGTTTTTTGTGTGAAAAAATGTGAAAAATGAGGTCACGAGATATAAAGCTCACCTTGTGGACTCTATAAGAAAAAGAAATGTCATTACACCTGAAGTTGTCGTACTAGTTGGGTGAAAAAGGGTTTTTGTGAGGAAAAAATGAAAAAAACGAGGTTATAATATATAAAGCATGCCTTGTGGTATATTCTCTCAAAAACCAGGAATACATTATGAATAAACATATTTTCCATTATGGATGAAATCATATTCAGATATTTATTGAGTTTATCATCATCTAAAAAGTTAATAATGCACTTTATAGATGTCGTGATGGCATACCTATATAAAAATATTTGATAATAATATATATATGAGAATCCCAAAAACATTTAAGATCTTAGAAAGATCAAAGATTTTTAAAGAATCCAAAGAACTATACGTAGTCAAGTTAAATTGATCATTGTATTAAAACAATTTAAACGCATGTGATATAATCGTTTAATTAAATATTTATTTAAAAAAGATATATTAATAATATGATATAATCTTGCGTATTTATAAAAAAATTCTATCAGTATATGTTATCATGTTGATGACCTAAATAAATATGATGCTATGAAAGAAGAGTAGATTTGGAAAGACATATTCCAAGATTTTTTATTGGTCTCCATTGCATGTAACACCGCCAATAAAAAAACAATAATAAAGCCCAACATTGGTAAACGAGTCTAAAACGGGGCCCAACATTTGTAAACGAGCCTAAAACGGCCCAACATGGCCCAATAAAGATATTTTTCTTCACTGAATTGTTGTCTTCTCGAGCATCCGGTAGTATCACGATTGGATATGAGATAGCACACGTAGACGAACCTCAAACAATCACTTGGAGCTCATGGCTTCCGTTTAATCCACCTCCAAATATTCCAAAGATCTTTACTTTTCCCCTTTCCCATCCTCTTCTTCTTCAAAATCAAATTTTGACACTCTTAAAATCATCTCCGTTTCGCTGTAGAAAAAGAAGAAGAAGACAGAGAGCTTCAATGGCGGCTAACCCATTACTACGTTCTTCAAATTTCCTCGGTTCCCAAATCATAATCTCGGCTCCGACTCCAAAAACCACAACAAATCATGTTCCTTTCTCAATCTTCTCCCAAAGGAAACACCAGATTTCTCGATCTTCTCCCGATAGAAAGCTCATGAAATCGCTCCCATCGCAAGCTGTGTTAGCGACTCTGCTCATTTCTTCAGCGTCTCCACAGGCGCTAGCAATTGATGAGCCTCCTGCACCAACCATCACCGTCGAAGCTCAGGCTGTAAACCCGTCTGCGTTTACCCAGAACGTAGTCATGACAGCACCGAATCCGCAGGCTCAGTCGTCGGATCTTCCAGATGGAACACAGTGGCGATACAGCGAGTTTCTAAACGCGGTGAAGAAAGGTAAAGTAGAGAGAGTGAAATTCAGCAAAGACGGTTCTGTTCTTCAGCTCACCGCGGTGGACGGCCGTCGCGCCACCGTCATCGTGCCCAACGATCCGGACTTAATCGACATTTTGGCTATGAACGGAGTCGATATATCGGTTTCGGAAGGAGAATCAGGAAACGGATTGTTCGATTTCATAGGTAATTTGCTTTTCCCTTTGTTGGCTTTGGGAGGATTGTTTTACCTCTTCCGTGGAGGTCAAGGTGGTGCTGGAGGTCCCGGAGGTCTGGGAGGTCCGATGGATTTCGGCAGATCGAAATCAAAATTTCAAGAAGTGCCTGAAACTGGAGTAACATTTGGAGATGTTGCAGGAGCCGATCAAGCTAAGCTTGAGTTACAAGAAGTGGTTGATTTCTTGAAGAATCCAGATAAGTACACAGCTTTAGGTGCTAAGATTCCGAAAGGGTGTTTGTTGGTTGGTCCACCGGGGACAGGGAAGACGCTCTTGGCTAGAGCTGTAGCCGGAGAAGCTGGTGTGCCGTTTTTCTCATGCGCTGCGTCTGAGTTTGTGGAGCTTTTTGTTGGCGTGGGTGCTTCTAGGGTTAGGGATTTGTTTGAGAAGGCCAAATCGAAAGCACCTTGCATTGTGTTCATAGATGAGATTGATGCTGTGGGTAGACAAAGAGGAGCTGGGATGGGAGGTGGAAATGATGAGAGAGAACAGACTATTAATCAACTTTTAACTGAGATGGATGGGTTTTCTGGTAATTCCGGTGTGATTGTTTTGGCTGCGACGAATAGACCCGACGTACTTGATTCAGCCCTTCTGAGACCTGGGAGATTTGATCGCCAAGTCACTGTGGATAGGCCTGATGTAGCTGGCAGAGTCAAAATCCTTCAGGTAGGAGAATGTTTGTATGTTGTGTAGATGGGAAACAACAATGAAGAAATGTTAAAATGATAACGTTTATTGCAGGTGCATTCTAGAGGGAAGGCTATTGGTAAGGATGTTGATTATGAGAAGGTTGCAAGGAGAACTCCTGGTTTTACGGGTGCAGATTTGCAGAATTTGATGAATGAAGCTGCTATTCTCGCTGCTAGACGTGAGCTTAAGGAGATAAGCAAGGACGAAATATCAGATGCTCTTGAGAGGATCATTGCTGGACCTGAGAAGAAGAACGCCGTTGTCTCTGAAGAGAAGAAACGACTTGTTGCTTATCATGGTTAGTAACTAGTAATCCAAGCTTCTCCTTTTCCGTATTGCATTTGACCACTCACCCTTCGATAAAATATGGAATTTGCAGAGGCTGGACATGCTTTAGTTGGTGCACTTATGCCGGAATATGATCCTGTAGCCAAGATATCTATTATACCCCGTGGCCAAGCTGGTGGGCTCACCTTTTTCGCGCCTAGTGAAGAGAGACTTGAGTCTGGATTGTACAGCAGAAGCTACCTTGAAAATCAAATGGCTGTTGCACTTGGTGGAAGGTTAGTTTGATCACTGAAATAAACACATTGGTTTAGAAGAATAGGATCCACTTGTTAAACTATGTTTCTTCGGGCAATGGTAGGGTTGCAGAGGAGGTGATCTTCGGGGACGAGAATGTGACTACTGGAGCATCAAATGATTTCATGCAGGTGTCACGAGTGGCTCGACAAATGGTTGAGAGATTCGGATTTAGCAAAAAGATTGGACAAGTTGCAGTTGGTGGAGCAGGAGGAAACCCTTTCTTGGGTCAACAAGTATATATATAAATGAATTCAAATAGATACTCAGATTTCATCATTTGGTGTGATGTTTTTTAACTCAGAGAAATGTCTTTGAGCAATTATATTTGTTTTGCAGATGTCATCTCAGAAGGATTACTCAATGGCAACAGCGGATATTGTGGATGCCGAAGTGAGAGAGCTGGTGGAGAAGGCATACGCGAGGGCTAAGCAGATCATAACAACTCAAATTGATATCCTTCATAAGCTTGCACAGCTTTTGATTGAGAAAGAAACTGTGGATGGAGAAGAGTTCATGAGCCTTTTCATTGATGGACAAGCTGAGTTATATGTTTCTTGATTTCAACAAATTGGCTTGTAATACTATTTAGCTTCAAATGTATACATACTGTGTTAATATACCTTGACAAGTAGAAAGATCTTTTTTTTTTCTTTTGAACATCGTTTCTACTAATTTGTCTTTTGCCTACGGAAGTTTGTCTGAGTCCGAGTCCTAGTGAAGTCATGGTCAAACATTTTAGCAAAAATGAACCAAAAATGTTTTAAAAAAATCGACTGTTTTAGCTATAAAGAAATACAATGCTATTCAATTATGTATTTGGAAACAATAGATATATTAAATAGTATTTAAAAAAAATATTACCAATATAGCATATTAAAATTAAAATTTTAAAAATAATATAAATATTATATAAAAATAATTATAGAAAATATTCAAAATATTATTTTTTAAAATTTTCATTTCAAATGTATTATATTAAATTTAAATTTCTAATAATGGTACATTTTTAATATAATGCTTTCAAACTTTTTTCCATTAAAAAGTTTAAATTTTAAATTGGAAAACAAGAACCCAAAGATAATATTTTAATTTATTTCTATATTATTTATGATATATAAGTATTTTCACAAAAACTATGTTAATTTTTGGAATTTTAATTTTAATGTGCTAAATTTAGAATAAAACATAAAATATGCTATTTTAAAATAATTTTTTAGGATATTATTCAATAATTATTTAACCTAAGTAAATAACAAATAATATTAAAAAAATTATTTTTGGCTTCCAATTTCCATTTTAAATTTTTAGGTTTTTTTATTAGGAAGATTTCTAAATTTTTTTAATATATTAAATTTGTATTATTAAAAATTTGGATGAATTGCCGAATTGACTCAAAATTTGAGTCCAAAATGCAAAACTACTAATCCCTTTAAACTTTTTTTTTACAAAACTAACATTTAATCTCTTTTTTATCCTTAAAAATAATTATATTTATAATTTTATCATTATCTTATTTTTTGTTTTTATTTAAAAAATGCAAAATATAATTACATGCACACTTTTTCAAATAATTACGAAATTATCATCTTCTTTATTACACAACCACCATTGTCGTTTGGAAGTAATGAATTCTTAATACAATTACCACACACCATTGACCTTAATTCTTTTATCACAATCTCATTTATCTCAATCTCTTTTATGTTCTCTCAAAAAAATTCTCGTTTCTTTTTTCATACTATCTTCAAAATTTTGTAACTTTAAGAAACATTATCACTATATGCAAAAACAAGAATCTCGAAATCTACATTGGTTATTTTTGAAGTCGCTCAAGTTAAAAATAAAAATCCAATGTTTTTTCGTGTTTTAACTATGATTTATTTGTTGTAGATCGCATAATTTTCGAGAAATTTGCTTTGTCAAAAAAACTCCTGTAGACTTTTTGAAAA
>JAEVFF010001157.1:0-87458 GCA_018901945.1 Pugionium dolabratum | reverse complement strand
AGCGATGGTAGTTGCCGAGGTAAGTATCCTTTTTATGAAAGAGCGGCAAAAGCAAATTTGCTGCTGGATTTGGTGTTCTGAAGCAATTTTTTATATCTATCTTTTCAGGTTCCAAAGCTTGCCTCTGCAGCTGAGTACTTCTTTAAAAGGGGTGTGGAAGGAAAACAGTTTCGTCCAACTGTAATGACCAGTCTCTTTTATTTTTTCGTATTTTGGTCATCATGTTCTGAGTCATTTTCTCTCTCGGTATCCGATCCGGTCTGGCTTTGTGTTTGTAGATTTTGCTGTTGATGGCGACAGCTCTGAATGCACGCTTACCAGAAGCATTGGCTGCCGAATCAGCAGATATAGTCCCATCAGAATTACGCGTAAGGCAACGTGGTATTGCTGAAATCACCGAAATGATACATGTCAGTAACTATAGGTTTACTCACAACATTCATTAAAAATTGAGACCAGTGTCCTCTTTTCTTTCCAGTAGTAATGCTTGGGTCATTGTAGGTTGCAAGCCTCCTGCACGATGATGTCTTGGATGATGCTGATACCAGGCGTGGTGTTGGTTCCTTAAACTTTGTAATGGGTAACAAGGTACTGGCTTTTGCAGTAGATTCTACTGACTAAAACATGACTGTTTCTGTTTTTTTTTTCGATTGTGCCAGAATTGGTTATTAAGTTTACCATTGACTTCACTTTGTAGATATCAGTATTAGCTGGAGACTTTTTGCTCTCTCGGGCTTGTGTGGCTCTCGCTTCTTTAAAGAATACAGAGGTAAAAACTTTGACACTTTGACCCTGTGTTTTTTGCAAACTTTTTCAAGAACTCTCTAGTCGCTACTTTTTTCAGATACAGTGGTTGATCTCAAACCAGCCTTGATAGAAAAGTTAGAATCAATGACATGGGTCCTAAGAATTAACTATCAGTTCCCAGAAGCCATGCATATTTATTGTTTCTCTCTTTTGTAGGTTGTATCATTACTTGCAACTGTTGTAGAACATCTTGTTACCGGGGAAACTATGCAAATGACAAGTACAACTGAGCAGCGTCATAGGTAAAAACTTCTTCTGCGGTCAAATATAGCTATAAAGAAAAGACTTCTCAAGTCTTCTATGCTGCCACTTTACGTTTGAAAATCTAAATCAAGGTCGTTTTTTTCAATTAATAACCAGATTATAGTGGCTTATAGTAAATAGATATATTAGTGCTTGTTCATGCAAATATGATTTTCTAATGTCATGGTTGCAGTATGGACTACTACATGCAGAAGACATATTATAAGACCGCATCGCTAATCTCAAATAGCTGCAAAGCGATTGCTCTTCTTGCTGGACAAACAGCAGAAGTTGCTGTGTTAGCTTTTGAATACGGGAAGAATCTGGTTTGTGATCATCTTCTGAAAAAAGTCAGATCCATTACGACTACTTTTCTTCCAAATGTTTGATTAGTTACTATTTTGCAGGGTTTGGCATTCCAATTGATAGACGACGTTCTTGATTTCACAGGCACATCTGCGTCCCTAGGAAAGGGATCCTTATCAGATATCCGCCATGGAATCATAACAGCTCCAATCCTCTTTGCGATGGAAGAGTTTCCTCAACTAAGCAAAGTTGTTGGTCAACTTGAGAAAGATCCAACGAATGTTGATATTGTAAGTTTGAAAGAATCAAATCTCCCATCGCCAATATGGTTCCAGACTCACTTATTTGATATATCCTATGAAAACAAACCAGGCTTTAGAGTATCTTGGAAAGAGCAATGGAATACAAAAGACAAGAGAGTTAGCTATGGAACATGCCAATCTCGCAGCAGCAGCAATTGAGTCTCTACCTGAAACAGACGATGAAAATGTCAAAAGGTCGAGGCGGGCACTTATAGACTTGACCCATAGAGTCATCACCAGAAATAAATGAGCAAAAAAACAAAAGTTCTCTCTAATACATCAAACATCTCTTCATAACATTATGTTGAGTTTTCAGTTGCATTCCATTCGTAGGATTTTGTTTTTGTCCAAACTCGTTTCACGAAATAATTTGTTGGAGAAAGTTGTTTTCATTTTAACCAACATACAATAGATGGTTTAGGTCTTGTTTTTTAACAGATTAAACCGTTTAAAATCATCTTTCAAAGCTGGAACCAAACCAGAGGCACTACTATACACTCAGTAGCGGATGGAATCAGTAAAATATTTGGAATGATCTCTATTTAAATAAGAAATTTTGTTATTCATCCATAAAATTCCAAAATCAGTGAAGAAAAAGGACAAAATTATCTTAAGGGACAAAAATCAATAATGGTCTTTACGCTGAACCGGAAAGAAACCCGGTCAAGGATCAGCCTCCTCATCAAAGTCCATAAGAAAATCGGTTAAATTCTCAGAATCATCAACGGCCTCGTCTATAGACATCCGACCTTCCTTCTTCGGTTTAGGCTGTTTCACAAACCAAAAACATAACATCAACACATACAGTCATACACACATATCTATCTATATATATATAAATAAAGCTGCATGTGGGTTTTACTTTTGAGTTGCGAAGCTCAGGGGTACTCTTCAAGACACTCCAATTTCTCGGTACTTTGTCGTCCTTTTCTACTTCTGCATCGTCTTCCTCTTCCTGTCATAAAACGTCCAGAGTTGTCTAAGATAATGATAAGATAAAAAGGATTTGATCCAATCAATGATGCTTACATCGTTTTCACCAATATCAACAGCTTGTGCCATTGCATCATCAATGTCAGGCACCTGCAGTCATACAATTTCATCAAACGAAATCCTGAAATCTCTTTAATGAGGGTTGTGCCAAAGATTGGTCATTTTACCTCAAGCTGCTCGGTTTTCTCTTTTGCCAGTAGTGTTTCATGCATCTCCCGAGAGATGACTTTGCCATTCTGATCAAATAGGAACAAGGAAAACAAATCAGACCAAGTAGAAAGAGAAAAGAAGAAGAAATTTTGAGCAAAGCAGACTAACCTCCTTCAGATAGGAGAGCATATTTGGTGTAGGCTCATGAAAATCAGGTCCTCTGAAATCCATAACGGCATCAGGTTCTTGAATGTAGTTAATCGTCGGGTAAACTGGATCCCCGCCCCATACTGCAAACAAACAACACAGTTCATCAAATGACTGAATATCCATGATGAGTTTGTTTAAGTTTCATACTTTGCTTAATTTGATCCTCCCTCATCCGCATTGCCAAAGGATCTCTCTTGATCCTAATATCGGTCCCCATCATTATTCGGTATTCTCGATCAGTTTGGTAAGAGAACATCTCAATCAGTTGAGTGTTTTCATCTTCACCCGTCTCTTCAAAATGCTTCTGTACAGCTTCTCGTGATGTGTCTCTCTTCCATGCTTTTACCCATTCAGAATAAAAAGCTATTGGACCTTCTTTTGCTAATCTCTCTCGCTCAGCTTGCAGCCTGAGAGAATGAAACTCAAAAAAGAAATCCTAACAAAAACCATATTCTAACTTGGTTAGACTAATACCTCTCTTCCTTGAAAAGATGTCGTCTTGCTCTATAGAGAGAAGTCTCCGTGAGTGTCGGTTCTTTCCCATATAGCTTCACTTGTCCTGTTTCTGCCATTGCCTTGAGAAAAACCTGCAACAACAAAGCAGCATAATGGGTCAAACATCAGGGAGAAAATACATGATTTAACCCCGAAATTACTGTAATGGCTAACCGTTTCAACATCAGGACGTCTTCTTTGCCATCTTGACCATTGTTCTTTCTCCGGTTTTCTCCAGTTCCACCACATTTCATCGCTCGTGAGCGTCTTTTCAATTTCTTTCTTCTTTGTGGGATCAATAAAAGGATGTGGGCGTCCGAGCTTTTTGTCTAATTCAAAACCACTATCTTCCTCTTCTCTCTCAAAACCATTGTTATAAACAACAAAGCCATTCGAGGAATCATTTTCCTCTTCTTCAGAATTATCCTCAGAATCCGATATTTCATTATACGCTTCAACGGTCACATTTTCCTCGCTTGCTTTCCGATTCTTCTTTCTCCGACTTCCAGGATTTTTTCCATAAGAAGGAAAACTAGAAGACTCACCAGCTGGTTGAGGAGCTCTAGCAGCTCTAACCCGGCTCGACGTTCCTTCGGGCCAATAGTCTTCACCAGGAATGCTAGCCCGAGCCCCAGATGCTGGCTCGAGTTTACCAGAAGTCGAATCCATATAACTATAGTAAGGAGGCCTCTCAACAGACACATACTCATATCCTTCTTCGTTCTTTTTAGAGCTTTCATCATCATTATTCTCCTTCTTGCATTTGATACAATGTCGATCCAAAGAAGTAATCCCGACATGTAATGTCCTGATTGGAAATCCGCATTTCACCCGCCTCTACATGTATAACCAGTTTGACATCTTGAAACAACTAGATTTTGCTCTAATAGAGATACGTTTTAGAAAATAAGCTTTTCATTTCTAATTGCATAATGGTCTAAGAACCAACCTGCAAAATGCAATTACCGAGCTTTCCACTCTCTGTGCATACTTTATCTACCGGAAAACAAATAAAACTTGGAATCAGAATTGAAATTTGGGAAAATGGATAAAAAGAAACAGAGGTGATGAAACCTCGGTAGAGCCACGTGGTAGTTGATATTGTCGCCATTAAACTCTCTACTTCCCACTGCATAATTTTACATGAAACATTTCTATTCAATTATGCTCAGAATCAGAATGAATAAGAACCGTAAACCCATATAAGAGAAACCCAAAAAAAAAAAATTCCACTGACAATAAAAATCCATTCTTTAGGCATTTTTTTCTACAACGATTCACAATTCGAAGAAGAAAAAACCGAACCTTGACAAAATTCGAGCGCTCAAGGAGGTTGATTTTGAAGGTTTTTCACTTATCAGATTTTGGGTTTATCCATTATCCTTCTGCGTATAAACAAATTCTTATGACGCCGAAATCTGAATTTTATCGGTACACGCGCTTCACGCGCCGGTATTAGAACGCGAATTTGTAAAGAGAAAGTAGATGGGCTTTGTATTTCTAATGTAAGGCCCAGTAGTAATTGGATCTTACGAAATGGAGAGCTCAAAGCCTCTTGGGCCTTATGAGGCTTCTTGATTGTCTTACAAAGCCTCTTCTAAAGCTATTACAACTAAAATTTGGTATTTCAACTTTCTCCAAATACATTAACATTTTAAACAGTTTCTTCAATTTAAATTTTGAAGTTTACCTCTCGATATTAGGAAGTCCTTATTATATTTCTATAGATTAAAAGATTCATATAGATTAATCACTAAATATGTTAATCCAAAACTCTGTCAAAAATTAATACCAAAGCAACAACACACAAAAAATGCAAGAATTGTTCTGATATTAGTACTTCGTATGTGAGCAAATATTAGTTCTGATAAATACTTTTTTTTAATCAAGAATTGCAATTATACTTAACAAAAATGATTGTAGCACAAAAAATGAACAAGGTTATGTACAAAACATCAGTCATAACTCATAGCTAAAGCCTTATTATCCCAAAATCATTGATTAATTACAATGTGTGTTGAGATAAAAAAATAAAATTAACAAATAACAAAACCCAACGTGAGTGGCAATTGGCTAATGTGCCAAAGTGGTCTCTATCAAATATTAAATGGTCTGACCAGACACATCATAGACATTACAGTATCTACCACAGGTCTATTTTAACCTAATATACATTAATACTCCTTAATTTAATTTATTTTGTATATATGTGGACCAAATATATATATATATATATATATATATAAGAGATATTTTTGGTTTTGTGTTCTGAATTGTTGCAGACGTAGACCACGTAAGACTATAACCACAAGGTCTGATTAGGCACAAGTTCCGGTAATCCGCACGCGCTTAACGTCACGTTCGTGCAACGAGCTTATCTATGCGTCGTCGATTTCTCTGGTCAACTTCCTTCTACATTTGCTTATTCTTCTTATAAAATTCAATGTTATTTAACACACAAAATGGTGTCACAAAGCACTAAGAAAACTGTATGTGTTGATGCTTTTATGACCGTTAATAAATGAGTGGATAATTGGAAATCTCGTTAACCTTTTTCTGCGACATTATTCACTTTCACAAGTAATTGGAACAGAATCTCATAACAAGTGGCTTCGTCTACTTTCCACCACGTGGCACTCTTATTAACAAATGAAGTAATTTGTATGGATGTGTTAATGTGTTTTTCTTATGTAATGTTAAATTTTTATTAGGGTTTATACAGAATTAATGCGAATAAATATATTTCTATTTTTACTTTTTAGATTTTATTTTAGCTATATAAATTGTGTTTTTTTTGTAAATTACATAAACTTAATAAATTATTGATATTACACAATTTTGATAATATTAACACGTTAAATCGCTATTAAACTTTGTTTTAATTCAAAAATTTAGTGTTAACATTGAAATAAACGCAAATTAAAACGAGATTTTTGAATTAAAACCAAATTAAAACGAGATTTTTGAATTAGAACCAAATTAAAACGAAATTTTTGAATTGAAATAGCGATTTAACATGTAAACATCAATGAAATTTGTATAATTACAATAATTTATGAATTTTGTATAGATTATAAAAGAAAAATGCAGTTTATGTAACTAAAGAAATATTCAAAAAATACGGATGAAAATAAGTTTATTAACGTAAGTTTGTGTAGTTGACATAATTAAACCTTTTTTATTATTGACATTATTTATTTTATATGCAATTATTTTTGACAAATCATCGAATAAATTTTCATTGGTTTTTAAAATAGTTTGGCACATATATATACATGTTAATACTTAGTAGTATATTCATATGCTTACTTTATTTTATGTAAGTTAAAAAGTCTTTGTTTGTTGATTCTACCATGTATATTGCAATATGGTTAATTAATTAAACACACTAAGTGAAATTATATAGTGAAATTAGATAAAAATGGAGTGGTAGGGCAGAGAGAGGACAAGAATGGGACAGTGGCATAACTCAAACTGGTGAAGCTGTCTCTTGTGGTGTTGGGTACACTCCATGTGTTGTCACATTTCTCTTCTTTCTATTATTTATTGATTAAGATCAATTATTATATACTCAATTTTCATTTCTCTCTTATAAATAGTTTTTTTTCACAAGCATAGTTCAATGATCTAAGAAACAGTTCTTTAATGAATATATACTTAAATCACTCACTACGTTTCCATTATATTTGTGTATAAAGTGATTTTCTGATAAAAAAACGTAGATATGCATCAGGTATTTAAAATATAGAGTAATATTATAAAATAATATTTTAAAAAATTTTAATTTTTATTAAAAATAAAATTACTAAAATATCATAAATTATTATATAAAAATAATTATTTATCAAAATTAAAACATAATGTTTGGATATTTTAATATTAAATTTGTGTTATTTTGAAAAATTTAATTGACTAGTGTTACATTTGAAATAAAAATTTAAAATAATGTTATTTTAGACAATTGCCCTTAAATATAAGATAATTCTATAAAATAATATATTTTTAGATTTTTTTGTTCTAAAATTAGTATCACTAGTTTAAATTTTCATTAATAGCACAATTTTAAAATTGAAATAGATTAAAACTTTTTAATGATAAAAAATTAAATTCTAAATTAGGAAAAATAATCCAAATATAATGTTTTAAGTTTAAAATTTATTTAGGATAAATAAGTATTTTTAATATAACTATTTTGTACTATTTTGGGGATTTTAGTTTTAAAATAATATAGTAAAATGGAATATTTTTAAGTTTTTGTTCAAAATTTAGCATTATAAACTTAAAATTCCAAAGATAACACAAATTATTTTTAAAAAAATACATATTTACTATAAATAAATTATACATAAACTTAAAACATTATATTTGGATTCTTTTTTTCTAATTTATAATTTAGTTTTTTCATTAACAATAAATTTTAGCATATATAAATATTAAATATGTGATATTTTTAAAAATTTAAAGTAATGATGATATATTTATAACAAACAAATATTATTTTAATGTATTATTGTTGAATATATTATTGTATTGATTTTTAAAATATATTAAACGAAGGGAAATGGTTTTTGAGAAAAAGAGTATTTTAATTCTTGAAAATTAGACATAAATTTATATTATTTTAAAAATGGTTCTTGGTATTTGTTACGTTGTTTAGTATATTCCGTGTGTGTATTCGAACTTCTTTGAAATATATGGAAAATTCATTCAACTACTGATCAAAAACATACAAAAAAAAAAAGCAAAATTCAATTATTATTTTCTAAATATAGTTTTTTTTTTTTGCATGGGAAGTTTCTTGGGTCCACGTAG
The DNA here is from genome assembly GCA_018901945.1 of Pugionium dolabratum. Taxonomy (NCBI): domain Eukaryota; kingdom Viridiplantae; phylum Streptophyta; class Magnoliopsida; order Brassicales; family Brassicaceae; genus Pugionium; species Pugionium dolabratum. Next base: position 79,140 of record JAEVFF010001157.1, on the reverse strand, counting down.
CGACTGAGAAGGGAATAATGACAAATTTCAAACCTCGGTTTCTGCCAAAGAAACACCTCTCCCCATAAGGAGACTTTGACTTTTTACTTAAATTTTATTTTATTTTTTCCAATAGTAAAAATCATCATTATCTACTTATTATTAAGCTCGTGGTAATTATTATAACTAAATAATATTAATTATAAAAACTAATAACAGCATAGTAATCTTGTATGTGGTCCATGTTTACACATTTTAGGAGAGACAAATCTTCTTTTCATTGTCCAAAAATAATTTAAATATTGAATTTGTCTAATCATTGAGATTTCAGCTTTCTTATTATTTGTTTTGAGTAGTCACCAATTTCACAGTGATGTAATCTTATATTTTTCTAATCATTCCATTTCAATGCATTCTCTTCTCTCCTTATATTTTTGTTAAATGAATTAATTGGTTGGTTGAATAACTTCATTAATTCTCGACGTAGTGATCAATGTAATTACAGCAAGTAACTACATACTGTTTTTGTCACTTATAATAGAGGCAAACCATCTCTCTATACACTCTCTAATTTCTTATTGTTAACGAATTTAAATCTAATGAATAGTGGACTGCAGAGAAATCCTCTTTACGCAATCAAATTAAAGACCGAAGGCTTTTTTGGTTTCTAGATTGCAACATTATGTAATAATGGGGATGAAGTTGGAAACATGCTTCAAACATGCCCACAAATTTTTAACTGAATTATTCACCTACTCTCTTTACTTTACATTTTATAAATACATCTCAGATTAATTATATTTTTTTCCTTTTCTTAATTACATATTGTATACTATTATTTAATAATTTTGAACCGACTTTCTTTTGTTTCTAAGATATCATTCATAAAATATTGTTCTCGGTTGTTTTACAGTTTTTTCTATAATCGTATATTTAGATGAATTTGAAAAGGACATGAAGGTAACTATTAAATTTTTATTTCATAAAAATGGCATTTTTAAATAATATTTTAATTCAAAATAACATTTAAATGGATTATATATAGGCTGCATTGCTTCAATAGCGACTACTAAAAGTCATTCGCTTTTTATGAAATTTTCTTCTTTGTTATTTATTGTCAAATTTTAAAGTGGAGAATTTTGAGAATTTAGCACCAATAACCAAAAGGAAAATGATAATTAAGAAAGTAACCATAAAAGTAACTGGCTAGATGATCCCATATATTTTTGAAAAAAAATTGTCAGTGTCTTTTCTTTTTTTCCCACTCTTCCTTTTTTTCTTTCTTCCTTTTTAATGTACATTCAAAGAGAAAAAGAAAAAATACTCATATTAAATATTTTCACTTCTGTTTCTTTATACATATTAGTTTATTTTGGTGATTTTTTTACAAAAATATCTATATATTTTGAAACAGATGTGTAATTATATGTAATATTCACTGTTTTATTATAATCTTGTTCGTTTGTTTGATGTCGGCAGCTGCGGCAGCGGTTGTAGTCAACACTACAACTGCGAAATATATTATTCGTTTGTCTGATATTAACGGTTGCAATTGCAGTTGATCACATACTTTTATTAACACAACTGTTTTAACTAACTAGCGGTACAAAAATTGCAATGTCTAACCACTGCAATAGCTGAGGTAGTTAAACGAATAATAATATACCAAAAATAGTTGCGACAGTTAAATGAACAATAATTTGTCACAGCCACAACCGTAAAAAGTTATCGTAACAAACGAATATCACTTATATATAATCTATAGAATAGAACACACACTTTTTATGTAGAAAGAGGTAACATTTTCATTAAAAGTAAATGTAGATTTCATTATTATCCTAAATAAATTTTTAAAAAATTCAAATGTTATGTTTGGATATTTTATTCTAGTTTGATATTTATATTTTCAATATTAGAAGTTTTTAATCATTTCTAATGCTATATAAAACAAAATAATTGGGTTATATATTGAACAACATCTACCTATTTGATATATTTTTATTTAAAACTTTTACATCAAATATAAATTAATTATGCAACATATGTAAGATAGTATGTAATAATATGCCATTTTATTATATATGTAACATATAAAATATTATGAAAACGTTGTTATAAATTGAGAAATGATTTAGATGTTTTCCATTAAGTTTGAATACCTTCTATTTTAAGTAAACTATTAAATTTAAATATTGCGTTTGAAAATAAACTATAATTTTTTAAAATATTGTGTCTGAATTTTCTCGTTTTGAGTTATGATTGATATTCTCCCATTCAAATGTAAACACATTATTCAATATTGAACAATGAGTTGTTCTACATAAAACAATGTGTTGATCTATATATAATGGCATCACCTATTATTCATGTTTTAAAAAATTATATTATATGAAAAAAATATTTACTCAATAAATTTTATAAATCTATATAAATGACTTAATCCGGAAAACGATGAGAAAGATTATAAGTTTCTTTTGTTTTCACATAGGAAAGCTAGAAAAAGTGAATAAAAAGGATAGTTTCAGTTATAATAATGATCAAATAGTACACAAATGATTATTTACTTTTTATATTGTATATGGATACGTTAATAAGCAAATTCAGCATAAAAAACAAAAGGTTTCTGTGAGGTAAGTGAAGCAAAAAAAATTAGCAAATGTTTTATTTTTATAGTTGTACTAGTTGATGTAAGAATAATTGTATTCTTGTTTATTAATGGAACTAAAAGTAAACTTGTTTATATTATTAAAATTCGTATATTTTATGTAAATAAAGAGAAAGAGGATTCTCATGAATTTATACCGACGTTTATTTTTCAAATGTGGAAATTTTTATAATCCCGATATAGTATTTTTTTTTTCAAAATGTGTTATCTTCGATAAGATTAATTCATTATTTTTTCTTCCACTTTTAAATTATCAACACAAAATTAAAACATTAATATGAAGCAATATTGTTAGTGGATGACATGTGTTTAGTGCGGAATTGGTATTGTTGTTTATTAAAGTATTTAGAAAAAAATTTGCAACAATATTCAAAAACATCATGCAAATAGAGAGAGTTATAACTTATAAATGAAGAAAACAACTCATCTAACTCTCACCTTCTATAGTTTATTGTTTCTCTAGGTTTGAATTGGACAGAGAGAATCGAAAACAGAAGAGATCATGCAACTGGTCGGATCTGTAGTAAAGCATATTTCTACCCTTCTGGATAACGTTTTTTCTTCCTTTGTTGACATTCAAAACATCCCTTAAGCTTTAAACTAATAGCAAAATATTAATTCATGTGTAACGATTGTCAAAAGAGGAATCTTCCTTTTCTTTTTATATTTCACGAACTATATAAAGTCTAAAAGCAACTCCATTTCCATTTGTTTCCCATATACCATTCCAAATAAGTTTAAGAAAAGTTTACCAAATGGTCAATTGTATATACAATAGCAGTTAACTTAATGACTGTTAAAATATTTGCAGTGGCTGTTCCAAAGATCCAAGATTTGATAAAATTATAAATAGATTAGTTTGTTATACAAATAGTTTTAAAAATAAAAGTTAGATTAAACGAGAATAAAAATTATAAGACCGAATGAAAAAAGACAGCTTCGAGGGAATATGTACAGCTAAAACAACTATCATCACAAGGCAGTCACCAAAAATCTGGCACCGACCTAAACTGGACTAACACGTGCCTCTAATCTCCACCGTTCATTTTTCAAAAGAAATCGAATGCAGCTGGTTTGTTACTTCTACCACCGAACGTCGCCGATTTCTTCGGTCTCCTCACATCGGAGGGAATCTCTGGTGGAGTCAATGTACGGATAAGCGCAAAATTTAAACCTTTGAAAAACGGATGCACTTTAACCTCCGCTGCGCCACGCTTTGACCCGAGTCGTTTTGTCGGATCCTTATGGAGCAACCCGGATATCAAACCCCGCGCGTGAAGCTCGAACATTGTCGCCGGCGAATCAGTAGGAAAACTTAATGATCTTTTCACTATGTTGCGGAGGATGACATCGTTAGTCGGCGCGGCGAACGGAGTCCGGCCATAAATCATCTCGTAGAGAAACACTCCGAAAGCCCACCAGTCAACGGCATTTCCGTGGGATCCACCGGAGGCGACTTCTGGTGCCACGTATTCATGCGTACCGACGAACGAACCAGACCGAGCGGTAACCGGTTCGGCAACAAAGAGCCGGTTCGGTTCGAGCGTTTGAATCTTTTTAGACCGCAAGACTCGGTGGAAAAGACTAGCTAGTCGAGTAAGCCGACGAGGGGAAGAACGTTGTTGGTTCTCAGGAGACGATGAGGAGGATTCAACGGCTGCGATTGAGTCCGAGCATAAGGAGAGGTCAAAGTCAGAGAGCATAATGTGACCATCCGATCTAACTAGGATATTTTCAGGCTTCAGATCTCTGTAGATGATACCCAACATGTGTAGATATTCTAACGCCACTAAAACTTCGGCAGCGTAAAATCTATAAACAAAATTATTTCAAACAAAAATGAATTAAATCTGTTAAAAAAATATTAAGTTAATAAAAGAAAAAAATCCATTAACACAAAAAATCATAATTATTGTTAATGTGATGGGTTGAAAAAGACTTTTATTAACAAATTCAAAGAACTGGAAAAGCCCGACATGATAAGAACAGCTCAGTTCTTGCAGAAGAAGATAACAAAAGATGTACAGAGTCGATGCATGCAAATTCGTATACATTGTCGATTTATAATGATTTTTTTCTAATAAAAAACTGACTTTTTCAATAATTTATATATAAAATAAATTTGATTTTTTTACCTGGCGGAGGAAAGCGAGAATCTGCGGTGGGGCTGTTTGTGACGGAGGGTGTGTAAATCTCCACCGGAGCAATACTCCATGACGATGCAAGAGAAATGTGAAGCTTCAAACTCGGCGTAAAGAGTCGGTAAAAACGGATGGTCAAGCATTTTCAAAATCGTTTTCTCCATCTCTGCTCGGTGCATCTTCTTCTTTATTGCAAGCGCTTCTTTATCAACCACTTTCATTGCGAAATACGAGCTTCGGCTATCTTCTACTTCGTTTTCTCCGGCGAGACGGCATAGGTACACGGTCCCGATGTCTCCGGCGCCGATTCGACGCATGAGTCGAAAATCTCGGAAGGTTAGACCGTGTTTCCTTCGCCTTCGGATCTCTGAGTAGGCGAAATCGGAGGATCGGTGCGGTTTTAGAGAGAGGAAGCTTTCTTCCTCAGGTATTTTCGCGGTGGTTGACGGCGGCGCGTCGAAAGATAACCGGCTGAAACTGCTGCAACTCTCTGTTCCGCTGCTAATAGGCGAGTTCGTTGTCTCTACACTCATCTCACCGTCTGATTCCCGTAACATCGAAGCAAAATCAAGAAACGAATAGAGAAAAAGAAAACAGGAATCTGAAAACGGAATCAACACAGCGATAAAACAGAATCGCTTTGAAGCATTGATTTCTCAGGCTTTATCGATATAGAGCAGAAAAAATAGGGTTTATGATAGAAAAGAAAAAGAATCAGAAGAGAGAAGAATGCAAGAGGAGTGTTTTGATTTAGAGAGAGGCGAGAGAGTTTGGTGAGGAGTATTTATGCGTGAGGAAGTTAGAAAATGACGTAACAGTAAAAATACGTCATAAAAACTTTATTTTATTAACGACAGTTAAAAATAATAAAGACTGGTTTACTTTTTCAACAAATGTGAGAGGTAAAAAAAGGTCATTTGAACTTGGAAGCAGCACAGTAAAATCGTTAAAATAAGGAGATATTGTAAGGTAAATTAGGTTTGAGGTTTGAGAATTTAATTGAATGCATAAAAGTCAAACACATGCTAAATTAACTAAATGAATATAAAAGGTCGTATAAATTAAGTTTAACTTTACTTAATTTTAGCAAATATTCATTTTTTAATTGTACACGCTACCACATTTTTTTTCCATAATCAATATATACTTAATTACTTTTTGATTCAAAAATAGTTAAGCATGAATATTGTTAGTCACATTTAAAAACATATGTGGTAGTTAAGAGTGAGTACAGACGATTTTACTATATTTATTTATACATACACATAATTAAATATGTACATATAATATAGTTACCTATTATTAAATACTTTTACTATATTAATTGAAAAATATTTTAACCGATAAATTTTATTACTTATGATTTATAAATATGTAATATTAATGTGTTATACCATCAAAATATTTTAAAATAAATAGTAAATAAAACATAATTTATTAGAATATTTACAAAAATAACATTAGAAAAATATTTAACAATATGTCATCTGTAAATTTCTAATTTTAAAAGCAAATAAAATAGAAAACAAAAATTTAGATTATTGAAATATTTATTATATCTACAATTTCTTACCTATTTAATAATATTATATATCTAATTCATAGACAATTTAAATTCAATTGTATAATCTGATTTTATTATTTATTTCATTTATATAATCGATACTAAAATTTTCAAAAAAAAAGTATTTTAAATAAAAAATAAATTATATATGTATTTAATTTATATTTATTAAATAAATAATTAATTATAATATCTGAATATTTTTTTAATCACGGCATAGGTTTAATCTAGTATAATTGTTATTCAAAGATTTCATTATTGTTATTACTTTTATTTATATAGTTACTTTTAGAAGCCATAACACACAAAATAGAATGTGATACAATACGAATGAGAAGGGTGGATGACAATTATTACATTATATTATAACTGTTTTATGATTTTTGGTTATTTAGAAGTCATTTTCCTTTTTTCTATTTAGTTCCACATTCTTGTTTTATTCGACTGTTATAGCATATTGTATGACTAACTAAAACGACAGGTAATGAAATTTAAAATATATTCTTTTTAACGATATAGGAATGCTCTTAAAAGTTAAAACATTATATTGGATTGATCACTGCAAACAAAAATTTATCTTCGATGTACATTGATTTATTTTTCCATAGATAAGTTGATTTGATCCAGATGAGCTTAATTCCCGGTTTGAGAGATTGGTTTGATTATGTAATGACAGTATTTATATTTACTCAAGAAAAGTTAACCGCACCAGTTAGAAGAAGTGTCGATAACGCTCAAGTGGCTCAACGTGATGAACCAAAATGAAAGGGAAATAGAAATGCAACGTAGCTTAATTTTCATGCACAATAATTCCTGTTCTTAAGTCTTAAAAAGAGAAACATAAATATGCACAATGCTTGTGATTCATGTGGCTCATATTTGTGTGGTCATATCCTTAGGTACTTGGAAACACGTTTTAAGAAGAAAAAAACAGTAATAAAAGAAAAGGTACTTGTTTTTGCTTGAGTTTCTAATAAAACATCATTGTACTTACATAAATTACGATTTTCTGGTATCGCAAACATTTAACAATCTTATAAGTTGAATAATACATGTTATGTAGAGAAATTGTTGTAATGCTTGTACCACTATATAACCATATTTATGAACATTGAACAATTCGAAACCTAAGATTTGATTGAAAATATTAAACTTATGGTGAAAGAGGGGACAAAGTCGTAAATAAACGAGGTAGAGAGGCAAGAGACAAAAAAACATAACTGAGCTCTGGACTCTGTTTTAATAAAATCAGAGGTATATTCACTTCCTCGTTGGTTCCTAAAGATAATATAACTGTTCCCTTACTTTCATCTCAAACTCTTAGCCAAGTGTTTGCTCACTAGTTTAACTATATGCTTATCTAGTACGAACTTAAACTACATTGGAATGATTTATGTCATGTACGTTCTATATATTGTCATTGTGGGGTCCATCTTTCCTACAGAGCGCTGAATTTTGTTTTTCAGTGCAGCAGACGAGTAGGTTTAGTTTATTAAATAATTATTGAGTAAACATAATATAATTTTAGTTATAAAATTATTATAGTTATTTATAAAATATTATTATTAAACTTAAAAATTAATTATATTTATCAAAATATTAATTATTATTTTAAATATAATGATAATCTTATTCTATTCGAATAATGGATACAAAATAGATTTCATTCATAAAATAGTAGAATGATATTTTTTTACTTAAATAATAAATACTCATATTTTAAATAATCAAAAACATATTGCGATTAATCATTAATTATTTATAAATTTTTGTATGTATATCTTAAAAAATAAAAGAAATTATTTTTTCAAAATAACAATTGTTTATTATTTTAATAAAATATATTAATTATTTAACTAAATTAATTTGAATGATACATATTATAATTATTTTATAAATTTAATTTTTTTATATATTTATTTAAAATTTATTATAGTAATCACATCATAATTGATATTTTATAAAAGAATATAATTGTTTTAAAAAAACTTAACAAGAAATTCTGTTTATTTGAATTTTGTTTTAAAATGGTAACATATCTTTTAGAATGGGTGATTTAATAACTTGTAATTAAAAAAGATGGTCAATTAAATGAGAATATTATAGATAAGATCATAGAGATACGAAAGGACTAACCAAATCAGCGTAATTAATCAAAGCATAGAATGTGAAGAAGACAAGGCTGCAACATTTAGAAAATTGTGGGTCCTTCCTCTGACTGACGCGACAGATTTTGGGTCCAAAAACAATTTGGAAACTAATAAGTAAATGATTTTGTCTTTATATCTTATAGTTTAATACACGAACTAATTATTGAAATTTACCAAAACTCTGTTCATAGTACCCATGAATTTGCATATTCAGGCTAACTAGTTTTCTAATGTTTGTGTCAATCAACCTTATATTGACATAGGAAAATCAAATAAGACCTATCTTGACCTACAAGGCAAGTGTGAGCACGAAAATTCAGTTTGAATAACAAGGGAAATGAAAAGGGATGGGTTATTATTAACCACATGGTTGAAATGGTTAAATAGCTACCTTGGGAGAAGAATCAAGGTGGAAAAGTCATGCCCATGCTGCACACAGTCTTGGCAACCACACCAAACAGTCATGTCCATGCTGCACACAGTCTTGGCAACCACACCAAACAGTCATGCCCATGCTGTCTCCTCTCTTCTCATTGGTTATTGACAGGCTCCTCCTCTATTCAAACTCATCCACAAGTTTGAATTCGTTTTCTTTTGTGTTCACATTGTAAATCCTCTATAAAGGGCTGTAAAGACTCAATGTATGAATATACTCTTAGGAGATTTTTCTCCATAAGTCTAAGTCATTTCTCATTTTCTCATACTTCTCTTTGAGTTTTCAGATTCAATTCTTCACATTTCTCCTCTATAATCTCAATATTCTTGCATGGTATCAGAGCATAAGATCATTCTCTTATCTTTTCTACTCAAATCTCTCAGTTTCTAATCTAAAATTCTGTCAAAATCTCTCAGTCTTTAGACTAAAAACTCACAGTTTCATTCAACCATAAAAGCTGCTTCCTTTGAGCTCTTCAAAGCCTAACAATGGAGGATACAGTTCAAATTAGTTCCAGCCTGAAACCTACGATGATAGCAGTAGTTCTCAAAGGCTTGAACTACACATTATGGTCAAGAACCATCAAGACAGCCATTTGTGGCAAAGGACTTTGGAATCACATCTTGGAGGATAATACTCCATCTATAGATAATCCAAAGGAGAAGAAGGATGAAGTAACAAGAAAAGAAGAAGCTAGGTGGTTCCAAGAAGATCAATCAGTCCTTGGATTCCTCCAAAATTCATTGGACCCATCCATTCTTGAAGCTTATTCACATTGTGAAACTGTCAAGTCTCTTTGGGACACTCTCAAGAGGGTGTATGGGGATGTTTCAAACCTCAGCCGTGTGTATGAGGTTAAGAAGGCTCTCAATGATTTACACCAAGAGGATATGGAGTTCACAAAATTCCTGGGCAAGTTCCAGTCAACATGGTCCGAGCTTGACATGTTGAGACCAAGTTCTATGGATCCAAAAGTGCTTAATGAAAGGAAGGAACAAGACAAGATATTTGGACTCCTTCTCAACCTAAATCCAGCCTTTAAGGATGTGATTAAGTCCATCCTGAGAGAGCCAAAACTCCCTGATTTCGAAGAGGTGTGCTCACGGATTCAAAGGGAGCAAGGCAACATTAGTTTGTTTGGTGGTAAAGGAGAACTAGTCATGGCCAACAAAAGCGTGTTTAAGCAAGAGGATAGGAAGAGTGTGATGTGTGAGCATTGTAAGAGGAATGGCCACATCAAGGACAAGTGATGGATACTTCATCCTCATCTCAAGCCAAACCGGTTCAAGGATTCAAAGGCTAACATCTCTCAAATGGTTGCGACTGAACCGGCAAGTTCATCCAACCAAGGAGGGGAGCTAGCTATGAATGTATCCATGGAGTATGTTAAGAAGAGTGACTTGGAGGATCTCATCAAGACCTATGCCTCAAAACTCTCCGGTATCACACTCTACTCCCATAAATCGCTTGATAAACCAGATCATAAGTTGGTAGTGGATTCAGGTGCTTCTCACCATATGATTAGCAATGCTAGGTTGTTAAAGAACATTGAACCATGTCTAGGACAAGTAACTATAGCTGATGGTAAGGGTATTCCAATTAAAGGAACCGGAAAATTAAGACTATTTGACAAAGAAACTAATGCATTCTTTGTACCTAAATTTAAGTCTAATCTAGTTTCTGTCAAAAAGGCTACTAAAGACCTCAATTGCAATGTTACATTTGAACCTAACAATGTTTACTTTCAGGATATTAAGAGTGGTAAGATACTTGGAGGTGGTGTAACTCAAGATGAGCTCTATGTTCTTGAAGACCCTCCAAGCAATTTGGATTCCTTAGCTTTCAAATCATGTGTTTTTGCTAATAAAGATGTCTTATGGCATGCTAGATTAGGACATCCTCATGCTCGTGCTTTAAGCTTAATAATTCCTAATGTCGCTTATGATCACTCAGTTTTTGAGGCTTGTATCCTTGGCAAACATTGTCGTATTGTTTTCCCTAAATCGTCTACAATTTATGAGCATTGCTTTGATTTAGTACATTCCGATGTTTGGACCTCACCTTACATGTCTAGAGATAGGAATAAATACTTTGTGACTTTTATAGATGAGAAATCGAAATATACATGGGTTACATTACTTCCATCTAAAGATAGGGTTTATGAGGCATTTATAAACTTTCATATTTATGTTACTAATCAATTCAATGCCAAGATCAAAGTGTTAAGATCAGATAATGGAGGGGAATACACAAGTCAAAGATTCAAAGCTCATCTAAACAAATATGGAATACTACATCAAACTAGATGTCCACACACACCACAACAAAATGGAGTTGCTGAAAGGAAGAACCGACACTTAATGGAAGTAGCAAGATCCATGATGTTTCATACCAATGTTCCTAAAAGTTTTTTGGGGAGATGCAGTCTTGGTTGCTTGCTACCTCATCAATCGGATTCCAACCAAAGTCTTGCAAGATATATCTCCATTTGAGGTACTCAATAAAACTAAACCTTCCATTGATCATTTACGTGTATTTGGGTGTGTGTGCTTTGTGTATATTCCAGGTGATCTAAGAAACAAGTTGGAGGCAAAGAGCATCAAGTGTATGTTCCTTGGATGTTCGATAACACAAAAGGGTTATAAGTGCTATGATCCCAGCAACAACAGGACATATGTGTCTAGAGATGTCAAGTTCATAGAAGAACAAAGCTATTATGATCAGAATGATTGGGAAGGATTGAAGGATATCTCAAGGTCACCTTCTGATTTGGCTACGAGTTTGAGGTTTCTCTTGAATCATTTGGGAAATGATCTGCCAAAAGATTCAAGACACGAAGAAACAAGAACCTTAAGTAGTTCACAAGATACCCAAGAGAATGAACAAGGGGTGATAACTCAAGAACCAACTCCAATCCAAGAAGAAGCTATGGCCCAAAATCAAGAACAAGACGACTTGGAAGTGGGTATAGAGGAACCTATTCACCAAAAGGAAGAGGAAACGGTTGTAGAGGAGGCTGCACCACCTGTTCAGCATTTAAGGAGGAGTACTAGACTTAGGAACACTAGGGTATTCTACAACAACCAGGCCGTGGCTCATTCCATACAAGCTGTTTGTTCCCTTGACCTCTTGCCATCTAGTCATCAAGCATTCCTTGGAAAGATTGAACAAAGTCAGATTCCAAGGACTTATGAAGAAGCTGAGAGCAAGAAAGAATGGGTAGATGCAGTAAGAGATGAGAAGGGAGCTATGGAAAGGAATCATACATGGGATATACAAGAACTTCCCAAAGGCAAGAAGGTTGTGAGTTCCAAGTGGGTGTTCACCATCAAGTATAAGAGCAATGGGGACATAGAAAGGTACAAGGCACGTCTAGTTGCAAGAGGTTTCACTCAGACATATGGAGAGGACTATACTGATACATTTGCACAAGTGGCTAGGCTACACACTGTAAGGGTTGTTCTTTCACTAGCTACGAATATGACTTGGGACTTATGGCAAATGGATGTCAAGAACGCATTCCTACAAGGAGAACTTGAAGAGGAAGTGTATATGACTCCACCACCAGGCCTTGAAGATTTTTGCAAAGAGGGACAGGTTCTAAGACTTAGGAAGGCAATTTATGGGTTGAAGCAGTCACCAAGGGCCTGGTATCACAAATTAAGCTACACACTTACTGATAATGGGTTTAGGAAATCCCATTCAGATCATACTTTGTTCACTCGTCAAAACTCCAAAGGAATCGTGGCGGTCTTGGTTTATGTGGATGACCTTATCATCACAGGAGATGATAAGGAAGGAATTCAGTCCACAAAAGGCCTTCTTAAACAGATCATTTGACATCAAGGATCTTGGAGAGTTGAAGTACTTCTTGGGTATTGAAGTGTGTCGGTCTCAAGAAGGGCTCTTTCTATCCCAAAGAAAGTATGTTCTTGATCTGTTGACAGACACGAGAAAGCTTGGGGCTAAACCGGCCAAAACTCCTCTTGAAGATGGCTACAAGGTCAACGGAAAGGGGGAGAAAGCTGATGAGTTATTTAAGGATGTTTCTCAGTATAGGAGACTAGTTGGNAGAACGCATTCCTACAAGGAGAACTTGAAGAGGAAGTGTATATGACTCCACCACCAGGCCTTGAAGATCTTTGCAAAGAGGGACAGGTTCTAAGACTTAGGAAGGTAATATATGGGTTGAAGCAGTCACCAAGGGCTTGGTATCACAAATTAAGCTCCACACTTACTGATAATGGGTTTAGGAAATCCCATTCAGATCATACTTTGTTCACTCGTCAAAACTCCAAAGGAATCGTGGCAGTCTTGGTTTATGTGGATGACCTTATCATCACAGGAGATGATAAGGAAGGAATTCAGTCCACAAAGGCCTTCTTAAACAGATCATTTGACATCAAGGATCTTGGAGAGTTGAAGTACTTCTTGGTATTGAAGTGTGTCGGTCTCAAGAAGGGCTCTTTCTATCCCAAAGAAAGTATGCTCTTGATCTGTTGACAGACACGGGAAAGCTTGGGGCTAAACCGGCAAAACTCCTCTTGAAGATGGCTACAAGGTCAACGGAAAGGGGGAGAAAGCTGATGAGTTATTTAAGGATGTTTCTCAGTATAGGAGACTAGTTGGGAAGCTGATCTTCCTCACCCTCACACGACCAGACTTGTGTTTTGCTGTGAATCAAGTGAGTCAACATATGCAAAAGCCTACTGTATATCATTGGAGCATGGTAGAAAGGATCCTTAGATACATCAAAGGATCTCCTGGTCAAGGTATATGGAGGGGCAAGAATGGGAACACTGAGATTGTCGGGTATTGTGATGCGGATTGGGCTGGTGATAGGGTGGATAGGAAATCAACCACTGGGTATTGCACCTTCGTTGGTGGAAACTTAGTCACTTGGAAGACTAAGAAGCAGAAGGTGGTATCATGTTCTAGTGCTGAAGCAGAATATAGGGCTCTGAGGAAGCTGACAAATGAAGTAACTTGGCTCAAAGCACTCTTGAAAGATTTCGGTATTGCACAACCAGGGCCAATTACCTTCCATTGTGATAATCAGGCAACCATTCACATAGCTTCAAACTCAGTGTTTCACGAGAGGACCAAGCACATAGAGATCGACTGCCATAAGGTTAGGGAGAAAGTTCAAGATGGAACCATTCTGCATGTTATACAAGGAGTGAAGACCAACTAGCTGACATCTTCACAAAGGCAGCAAGTCTCAAAGTTTGCAAGAACATCTTTAGCAAACTTGGCTTGTTGATTTATCACACCCATGATCAAAGGTCTCCTAATCCAAGAGCAACACACTCTTTTTCCCTTATTAAGGTTTTGTCCCAAGTGGTTTTCCTTAATAAGGTTTTTAATGAGGTGTTGCCTTGGTTTCCCAAGCTTAAGACTTTAGGGTGATTCCAAAGTCTTTAGCTTGAGGGGGAGTATTGACATAGGAAAATCAAATAAGACCTATCTTGACCTACAAGGCATGTGTGAGCACGAAAATTCAGTTTGAATAACAAGGGAAATGAAAAAGGATGGGTTATTATTAACCACATGGTTGAAATGGTTAAATAGCTACCTTGGGAGAAGAATCAAGGTGAAAAGGACATGCCCATGCTGCCCACAGTCTTGGCAACCACACCAAACAGTCATGCCTGCTGCACACAGCCTTGGTAACCACACCAAACAGTCATGCCTGCTGCACACAGTCTTGGTAACCACACCAAACAGTCATGCCTGCTGTCTCCTCTCTTCTCATTGGTTGTTGACAGGCTCCTCCTCTATTCAAAATCATCCACAAGTTTGAATTCGTTTTCTTTTGTGTTCACATTGTAAATCCTCTATAAAAGGGCTGTAAAGACTCAATGTATAATATACTCTTAGTAGATTCTTCTCCATAAGTCTAAGTCATTTCTCATTTTCTCATACTTCTCTTTGAGTTTTCAGATTCAATTCTTCACATTTCTCCTCTATAATCTCAATATTCTTACAGCTCTTTCAGTCTTAAATGTTGTTACAATATTGAAAACTGAGCTAGATTAACGTGGGTGTTGGATTCATGTCATTTTTAGATCTAAATCAATTGTTAAAGACGATTTAGTGCGGACATGTCAAGTTGATCAGCTAGTTAAACTGACCATTCTAAACTTATCATTGGTACTCATTTAGAAGAGGTTTACAAATGAGGCGTAATGCATGGTATGATGCAGTTTGGGATAGATTGGATTACTTGGAGGCTTCCTCATAGATATTTCAGTCTTAAATTTAGCCATAATATGGAAAACTGAGTTAGTTTGATGTGGTCGTTGGATTCGTGTCATTATGAACTCTAAATCAAAAGTTACGAACGATTTAGTGCGGACATGTCAAATTGATCAGCCAATTAAAATGATAATTCTAAACTGATCACTGGTACTCCTTGAGTAAAGGCTTATAAAGGAAGCATAATGCATGACATAACGCAGTTTGGGATACATTGGATTTCTTGGTGGGTTTGTCGTAGCTCTTTAAGTATTAAATGTTGTCACAATATTGAAAATTGAGCTAGATTAGCGTGGGCATTGGATTCATATTCTTTTGAGCTCTAAATCAAATGTTAAAGACGATTTAGTGCGGACATGTCAAGTTGATCAGCTAGTTAAAATGATCATTCAAAACTGATCATTGGTGATCATTGAGAAGAGGCTTACAAATGAAGCATAACGGATGGCATGACGCAGTTTGGGTTAGATTCGATTACTTGGAGGCTTTGTCGCAGCTATTTTGGTTTTAAATTTTGTCACAATATAGAAAACTGAGCTAGATTAACGTGGGTATTGGATTCATGTCATTCTGAACTCTAAATCAAAAGTTATGGACGATTTAGTGTGGACATGTCAAGTTTATCGACTAGTTAAATTGATCATTCCAAACTCATCATTGGTGCTCATTCAGCAAAGGTTTACAAATGAAGCATAATGCATGGCATCATACATGTCAAGTTGATGGGCCAGTTAAAATGAAGCATAATGCATGACAGTACGCAGTTTGGGATACATTGGATTACTTGGAGGGTTTTTCGTAGATCTTTCAGTCTTAAATATTGTCACGATATTGAAAATTGACCAAGATTAACCAGGGCATTCGATTCATGTCAATTTGAGCTCTAAATCAAATGTTAAAGATAATTTAGTGGGGACATGTCAAGTTGATCAGTATGTTAAATTGATCATTTTAAACTGATCATTGCTGCTCTTTGAGCAAAGGTTTACAAATGAAGCATAAGGCATGGCATTACACATTTTGGGATACATTGAATTACTTGGAAGGTTTGTCATAGCTCTTTAAGTTTTAAATGTTGTCACAATATTGAAAATTGAGCTAGATTAACGTGGTCATTGGATTCATGTCCTTTTGAGCTCTGAATCAAATGTTAAAGCCGAGTTAGTGCGGAAATGTCAAGTTGATAGACATGATCATTCAAAACTAATCATTATTACTCATCAAGCAAAGGTTTACAAATGAAGCATAATGCATAGCATCACACAGTTTGGGATATATTGGAATACTTGGACGCTTTGTTGTAGCTATTTTGCTCTTAAATTTTGTCAAAAATATAGAAGATTGAGCTAGCTTAACGTGGGCGTTGGTTTCGTGTCATTCTGAACTCTAAATCAAGAGTTACCGACGATTTAGTGCGCACATGTCATGTTCATCGGCCAGTTAAAATAATCATTCTAGACTGATCATTGGTGATCTTTGAAAAAAGGCTTATATATGAAGCATAATGCATGGCACCACACAGTTTAGGATACATTGGATTACTTGGAGGCTTTGTCGTAGCTCTTTAAATCTCAAATGTTGTCACAATATTGAATATTTAGCTAGATTAACGTGGGCGTTGGATTCATGTCATTTTGAGCTCTAAATCAAATGTTAAAGACGATTTAGTGCAGACATGACAAGTTGATCAGTTAGTTAAAATGATCATTCTAAACTGATCATTGGTGTACATTGAGGAGAGGTTTACAAATTAAACATAATGAATGGCATAACGCAGTTTGGGATGGATTGGATTACTTGGACGTTTTGTCATAGCTATTTCAGTCTTAAATTTTTTCACTAATATAGAAATTGAGCTAGCTTAACGTGGGAAGTGGAATCATGTCATTCTTAATTCCAAATCAAAATTTATGGATGACTTAGTGCGGAAATGTCAAGTTTATCGACTAGTTAAATTGATCATTCCAAACTCATCATTGATGCTCATTGAGCAAAGGTTTACAGATGAAGCATAATGCATGTCATCATACAGTTTGGGATAAATTGGAATACTTGGAGCCTTTTTCGTAGCTATTTCGCTGCTAAGTTTAATCACAATATAGAATTTTAAGCTAGTTTAACGTGGGCATTAGATTCGATTTATTCTGACCTCTAAATCAGTTACGAACAATTTATTGCAAACATGTCAAGTTCATCGGCCAGTTAAACTGATCATTATAGACTGATCATTGGCGATGTTTGAATAAATGTTTATATATGAAGCATAATGCATGGCATCACGTAGTTAGGATACATTGGATTACTTGGAGGCTTTGTTGTAGCTCTTAAGGTGGGTTGTGGATTCATGTCATTTTGAACTCCAAATCAAAAGTTAAGGACGATTTAGTGTGGAAATATCAAATTTATCGACATTAAATTGATCATTCCAAGTTCATCATTGGTGCTCACTGTGCAAAGGTGTACTGATGAAGCATAATGCATGGCATCGTACAGTTTGGGATAGACTGGATTACTTGGAGGCTTTTTCATAGCCTTTTCGGTCCTAAATGTAATCACAATTAGAATTTTAAGCTAGATTAACATGGGCATTGGATTCGCTTCATTATGACCTCTAAATCAAAAGTTACGGATAATTTAGTGCAAACATGTCAAGTTGATCGGCCTGTTAAAATGACCATTCTAAACTGATCATTGGTGCTCCTTGAATGAAGGCTTATATATCAAGCATAATGCATGGCATCACGCAGTTCAGGATAAATTGAATAACTTGGAGTCTTTGTCGTAGCTCTTTAACTCTCAATTGTTATCACAATTTTGAATATTTAGCTAGATTAACGTGGGCATTGGATTCATGTCATTTTGAACTCTAAATCAAATGTTAAAGACGATTTAGTGCGGATATGTCAAGTTAATCAGCTTGTTAAAATGATCATTCTAAACTGATCATTGGTGATCATTGAGAAAAAGTTTACAAATGAAGCATAATGCATGGTAGCTTGGGATGGATTGGATTACTGGGAAGCTTTGTTGGAACTATTTTGGTATTAAATTTTATCATAATATATGAAATTGAGCTAGCATAATGTGGGTAGAGGATTCGTGTCATTCTGAACTATAAATCAAAAGTTATGGATTATTTAGTGCAGAAAAGACAAGTTTATTGACTAGATAAATTGATTATTCCAAACTCATCACTGGTGCTCATTGAGCAAAGGTTTACAGATGAAGCATAATGCATGACATCATGCAGTTGGTGATAGATTGGATTACCTGCAGGCTTTTTCGTAGCTATGAGCTCTAAATCACAAGCTACAAACAATTTAGTGCGGACATGTTAAGTTGATCAGTAAGTTAAAATGATCATTCTAAGCTGATCATTGCTGCTCATCGAGCAAATGTTAACAAATGAAGGATAATACATGGTATTACACAGTTTGGGATACATTGGATTACTTGGAAGGTTTGTCATAACTCTTTAAGTCTTAAATGTTGTCACAATATTTAAAATTGAGCTAGATCAACGTGGGCGTTGGATTCATGTCCTTTTGAGCTGTAAATCAAATGTTAAAGATGATTTAGTGCGGACACGTCAAGTTGATCAGTAAGTTAAAATAATCATTATATACTGATCATTGCTGTTTCGAGCAAAGGTTTACACATGAAGCATAATGCATGGCATCACGCAGCTTGGGATAGATTGGAATACTTGGACGCTTTGTCGTAGCTAATTTGGTCTTAAATTTTATCAATATAGAATATTGAGCTAGCTTAATGTGGGTGTTGGATTCGTGTCATTCTTAACTCTAAATAAAAAATTATGCACGATTTAGTGCAAACATGTCATGTTCATCGGCCACTTAAAATAATCATTCTGGACTGATCATTGGTGCTATTTGAATAAAGGCTTATATATGAAGCATTATGCATGGCATCACACAGTTAAGGATACATTGGATTATGTGGAGGCTTTGTCGTAGCTCTTTAAGTCTCAAAATAATGTCGCAATATTGAATATTTATCTAGATTAACGTGGGTGTTGGATTCATGTCATTTTTAGCTCTAAGTCAAATGTTAAAGACGATTTAGTTCGGACATGTCAAGTTGATCAGCAAGTTAAAATGATCATTCTAAACTGATCATAGGTGCTCATTGAGGAGAGGTTTACAAATGAAGCATAATGCATGGCATGATGCAGTTCGGGATGGATTGGATTACCTGCAGGCTTTGTCATAGCTATTTTGGTCTTAAATTTGTTCATAGCATAGAAAATTGAGCAAGCTTAACGTGGGTAGTGGATTCATGTCATTCTGAACTCTAAATCAAAAGTGACAAACGATTTAGTGCGGATATGTCATGTTCATCGGCCAATTAAAATGATCATTCTACCCTGATCATTGGTGCTCTTAGAATAAAGGCTTACATATGAAGCATAATGCATGGCATCACGCAGTTTAGGATACATTGGATTACTTAGAAGCTTTGTCGTAGCTCTTTAAGTCTCAAATGTTGTCATAGTATTGAATATTTAACTAATTAACGTGGGCGTTGGATTCATATCAAATGCTCAAGACGATTTAGTGCAGATATGTCAAGTTGATCAGCTATTAAAAATGATCATTCTAAACTGATCATTGGTGCTCATTGAGGAGAGGTATACAAATGAAGAATAATGCATTGCATGACGCAGTTTGGGATGGATTGGATTACTTGGAGGCTTTGTCATAGCTATTTATGTAACATCCCGGGCCTAAATTTAAACTATGAAGTCCACATAAATAGAAGTGAGGGTATAACGGACAATTCTACTGAAACCCTAATTAACCATAATGGCTATATAAGACGTCGTCAAAGAGGATTAGAGGCAGCCACGCATCAGAAAAAAAAAGAAGAAAGAGAGAGATTTGGACAAAGCCGAGGGGTAGAAAGTTCAGTGTTGAAGACCAAGGTGTTCGTGTGTACCATCGTCGGAGGAAGAGAAATCTACGCACGACCAACGATTTCAACATTCCATTAACCCAAGTTTTGCAGTGAGGTGAGACATGATCTATGATTTTCATTATACAATTATGTATATGTATTTTGATGAGTGCTTCGTTTATGAGGTTGAAATCATGTGTGGTGTTAGGGTTTTAATTTATTGTTGCAAGAATTAATGGTGTTTTATCAGGAAAAATGAGTTAAACCTATTAGGGATTTATTAGATAATAAATAAATAAATATTAAAAAGATGAATAGGAATGTGTTGATCTATGTGTGTGGTGTGGTGGGAGAAAAAAATAGAAATATTATGTTAATTTATTATTTTAAGGAAGATTATTATGTTGACTTAATTATTAAAAAAGATAAATTATTATGTGTTGGTTTATTGGTTAAGGATACTAAATTATTTATGATGGATTATGGTATAGTAAAATGAACCATAATCAATTAGTTAACTGAAATAAACTAATATAATTAATAGATAAATATTAAACATTAGTCAAAGCAAGTATAATGGTTGATTCATTAATGTGGGAATAAATTTCTGGTGAATGTGATATTCACGTAACGCGGGTATGGTGGAATCGAGTATCGTTAGTTGGTTTAGCTGCGTTGATGGGTGTTGGGCTACGACAACAGCGGTGTTGAGTCGTAGTTCATTAACGGCTGGCAGGCTGGAAACAACCGTCGACGTGACGGGAGCTCGACGTGAGCGAATAGGCCGACGTGGCCATGGTGTTAAGCCGACGTGGCTTTGGGGGTTCCGAATCCTTAAACCGACGTGGTTAGGGATGAGGAAGAGTGGTTGTGACTTAGGCAAGCACGGTTTAAATACATATATCTTGGTAGTATTTGTGTCGACTTTTGTGAAATCAATCGTGCTAGTTTTCATTCCTAAATAAAGTAATCAAGATTATATATATACTTGTATAATGGAAATATGTGGGTAGGCGTGATTGTTTCACTGAGTAATTATGTTACTCATGCCTCCTTTTGGATGCAGGTGAGTTCGAGCAGTAGTGATGTAGTGACTCGGGGTGGTGCTATGTTTTGGGAATTTTTAAACATTATTTATATATTTTTATTTTGAATCTTGAGTATCGTTAGATTTTTTAAAAAATTATTTTCTTATGTTTTTTTTATAATTTTATACTTGGGTTTGACAAGAATTCTTTTAATAAAAAGAATTATCACTTATACTTTATATGAGATTTCAAATAAATTATAAGTTAAGTACGAGGCGATGACATGTGTCATGTATTTTGGAGACGGGTGTTACAATTTTGGTATCAGAGCGAGGTTGCTACTCCGGTTCTGATCCGAAGAGCTCTGTTTTAAAATTTAAGTAGTTAAAAAAAAGTATTTTCAATGGGGGAGCACCACTCAGAGTAACTTGCGTGAGGTCATTTAAATTTCGTTGATTTATAATACTATTGTAGTGTAATGTGTGAATCGAGTGTTTATGTGGAAAATATGCCGCCGAGGAGTGTTAATCGTAGGACTTATTTGTGTATTGGAGATCGTCAGTGAGACCATAATGATTGGCCGCTTGAGCAGGAAGGTGTTGCTCCAACTCAACAACCAACCGTTGTTGCTCTAGTGGTGGATTATGCAGTGCTAAATGCAGTTGTGATGTGAGAAATGCATGAGGCGTTAGCGTTTTAGTTGCAGTAAGTTCCTGTAGCAAACCGAATACCAAGAGTTGTAGTGCCCGAGCATGTAGCTCTTGAGTTCGCTGCACTCGAGCTTCTTGTTCAAGAGTTTGGGGCACCTCAATACTCACCACCATATACTCTAGTGCCAAAGATGCCAATACGGGATCAAAGCCCACATATTGGAATGCTTTGAAGATGTTAAGGAATTTGAATAATTTAGTGAGGGATGGATCCGATTACAACACACAACTGGGTGAATAGGTTAGATAAGAACTACGAGACCATCATGTGTTCGATTGAGTTTTGGAAACAATTGGCGATTTCATATTTAAGGGACGAAACACAAGTTGGTGGATAGTGTTGTCATTAGTACTTATGCAAACCACATGCTTAGTTGGCACGACTTTAAGGAGGAATTTGCATGGGTGCATTTTCCACAAGAGGTTATAGAACAAATGGTTATGTTGTTTGTCGATCTTTGACAGGGGTCTAAGTCAGTACGGAAGTATGATCTAGATTTTTTATCTATTTATGAGCTTCAGAGGGAGAGGAACAAACGAATATGACATGATACTCAAGTTTCAAAGATGTTTGAGACTAGAGGTAAAAAACAAATCGTTGCATAGTGCAAAAATACAATAACATGGTCAATTTAGTGGAAACAACATTCTTAGTGGAACAAGGCATTGAGGCAGAAACCAAGCAGGAAAAAGTGGCCCAAGCAAGGATAAAAGAATTAGTTGAGCTGTAGAAACATACCATGGATACTTAGAATATGGTCTTGTAGAGATTAGAAGGGTACTCACTTGTTTTAAGTGTGGTTAGAATGGACAAATCCGCCTGCATTGTTCATATGGAGCACTTAAGGGTAGTACTAGAAAAGTTACGAGAATACAAGTTATATGCTAAGTTGAGCAAATGTAGTTTCTGGCAGAGGAAGATTGGCTTTCTAGGTCACGTTGTGTCTGAAGCTCGAGTATCAGTGGATCTGGAAAAAAAACTTGCGATGATTATGGGATGGCCGACACCAAGAAACGCAATAGAGGTCCGTAGTTTTTTTGGGCCTAGCGGGTTACTATCAAAAATTCGTTGAAAGATTTGCGAGTATAGCCAAGCCTATGACTCAACTTACGGGAAAGGATGTAAAATTTAATTGGACCAAAGAGTGTGAGGAGAGCTTTCGATGGTTGAAAAGGCATTTGACTAAGAATTCAATATTGGTTTATCAAGGACTGGGGTACCATATTTGGTATACACTGACGCATCAGGGTCAGGATTGGGGTGTGTGCTGATGCAGCAAGAACGAGTAATTGCCTATGCGTCTAGACAGTTGAGGAAACATGAGATAAATTATCCCATCCATAATTTAGAATTGGCAGCAGTTGTTTTTGCTTTAAAAATTTGGCGTGCGTATTTCTATGGAAAAAAGTCCAAGTTTTTACTAATCACAAGAGTTTAAAATATATATTTACGCAACCAGATCTTAATCTGAGACATAGGAGATGGATGGAGATACTAGCAGATTATGACTTCAAAATCGCATACCACCCTGGAAAGGCTAACACGGTAGCAGATGCATTAAGTAAAAGGAGAAATGACATATCAAAAGAACGAGAAGCAGAGGAGTTAGTGGCTTCCTTGGGAAAATTAAGCTTGTGTGCTACTACGGTTACCAAAGATGCCATAGGATTGGAAGCCATAAACCGGGCATACTTACTTTGGAAAATATCTGAGGCTCAAATGCTAGACGACGCACTCAGAAAAGTTGTGGATAATAATGTGGAAGGATACCATACCGCAGACAACGGAACCTACTTGTATAGGAATGGGGTATGTGTTCCCAATGTTAAGGAATTAAAGATGATATCTTATCGCAGGCACACCACTCACGTTTTGCAATCCATCTGGGGGCGACAAAGTTATATCGAGATCTAAAACGTTATTATCATTGGAACGGTATAAAATGGGATAGCGCAGAATGGGTAGCGAGTGCCTTACGTGCCAACTAGTAAAGGCAGAACGTAGAGTACCTGGTGGGTTATTGCAAAGTCTACCGTTGCCTTAATGGAAATAGGATATGATCACTATGGATTTCGTGACAGGGCTCCCAAGGACAATTAGTGAACTGAATACGGTTTGAGTAATTGTGGATCGACTTACGAAGTCAGCTCATTTCTTAGCGATTAAAAAGACAGACAGTGTGGACCACTTAGCAAGAGTATATGTGGAGATGATTGTTAGGTTGCATGGGGTTACAGTGAGCATTGTTTCGGACCGAGACCCGAAATTTACCTCAATATTTTGGCCGGCACTCCAAAAGGCACTTGGGACGAAAGTGCATCTGAGTACCGCGTATCACCGACAGACAAATGGACAGTCGGAAAGAATAATTCAAACCTGTGGGGATATGTTGCGAGTGTGTATGTTGGATTGGGGAGGTCGTTGGGAGAAATATTTATCGTTAGCAGAGTTTGCGTACAACAATAGCTATCAAAGGAGCGTAAAGGTGTCACCATATGAGGCTTTGTATGGGTGACCTTTATGTTGTGTTTCATGTATTAGTCCTCCAACAAGTTGTCAAAGAACCCCAACTCATTATGCAGCAACCCCCAGAGGAATTGGAAGAAAATTTGACAATGCTTAGTAAACCGGTAAAAATCACTGGACAACAAAAAATTGATATGCAAGGGAAGAATGTTAAATTAGTACGTTTTCGTTGGGAAAGAGATAGAATTGAAGAAGAGACGTGGGAGTNTATTGCAAAGTCTACCGTTGCCTGAATGGAAATAGGATATGATCACTATGGATTTCGTGACAGGGCTCCCAAGGACAATTAGTGAACTGAATACGGTTTGAGTAATTGTTGATCGACTTACGAGGTCAACTCATTTCTTAGCGATTAAAAAGACAGACAGTGTGGACCACTTAGCAAGAGTATATGTGTAGATGATTGTTAGGTTGCATGGGGTTAGAGTGAGCATTGTTTCGGACCGAAACCCGAAATTTACCTCAATATTTTGGTCGGCACTCCAAAAGGCACTTGAGACGAAAGTGCATCTGAGTACCGTGTATCGCCGACAGACAGATGGACAGTCGGAAAGAATAATTCAAACCCTTAGGGATTTGTTGCGAGTGTGTATGTTGGATTGGGGAGGTCGTTGGGAGAAATATTTATCGTTAGCAGAGTTTGCGTACAACAATAGCTATCAAAGGAGCGTAAAGGTATCACCATATGAGGCTTTGTATGGGCGACCTTATGTTGTGTTTCATGTATCAGTCCTCCAACAAGTTGTCAAAGAACCCCAACTCATTATGCAGCAACTCCCAGAGGAATTGGAAGAAAATTTGATAATGCTTAGTAAACCGGTAAAAATCACTGGACAACAAAAAAATTGATATGCAAGGGAAGAATGTTAAATCAGTACGTGTTCGTTGGGAAAGAGACAGAATTGAAGAAGAGACGTGGGAGTCTGAACATCATATGAGAATTGATTACCTTGGTCTTTTTAAGGACCATGACGAGAGGGAGGTGGAACCATCGAATTCGGGGACGAATTCTTCTGTGGTGGGGGAGAATTGTAACATCCCGGGCCTAAATTTAAACTATGAAGTCCACATAAATAGAAGTGAGGGTATAACAGACAATTTTACTGAAACCCTAATTAACCCTAATGACTATATAAGACGTCGTCAAAGGGGATTAGAGGCAGTCACGCATCAGAAACAAAAGCAAGAAGAAAGAGAGAGATTTGGACAAAGCCGAGGGGTAGAAAGTTCAGCGTTGAAGACCAAGGTGTTCGTGTGTACCATCGTCGGAGGAAGAGAAATCTATGCACGACCAACGATTCCAACATTCCATTAACCCAAGTTTCGCAGTGAGGTGAGGCATGATCTATGATTTTCATTATACAATTATGTATATGTATTTTGATGAGTGCTTCATTTAAGGAGAAAATTAGAAGTTGAAACCAGGTGTGCTATTAGGGTTTTAGTTAAATGTTGCAAAATGATTAATGGTGTTTTTATCAGAAAAAAAGAGTTAAACCTATTAGGGATTTATTAGATAATAAATAAATAAATATTAAAAAAGGAATATGAATGCGGTGGTGTACTTGTGTGGTGTGGTGGGAGAAAAGAGTAGAAATTTTGGTTAATTTATTATTTTAAGGGAAATTATTATGTTGACCTAATTATTAAGAGAGATAAATTGTTATGTGGTTGTTTACTGGTTAAGGATATTAAATTAATTATGGTGGATTATGGTATAATAAAATGAACCATAATCAATTAATTAACTGAGATAAATTAATATCATTATTAGATAAATATTAAACATTTAGTATAAGCAAGTATAATGGCTGAATTGATAATGTGGGAATAAGTTCTGGTGAATGTGATATTCACGTAATGCGGGTATGGTGTATTGGAGCAACGTTAGTTGGTTCAACTGCGTTGATGGGTGTTGGGCTACGACAACAGCGGTGTTGAGTCGTAGTTCATTAACGGTTGGCAGGCCGGAAACAACCGTCGATGTGACGGGAGCTCGACATGAGCGAATAGGCCGACGTGGCCGTGATGTTAAGCCGACGTGGCTTTGGGGGTTCCGAATCCTTAAACCGACGTGGTTAGGGATGAGGAGGAGTGGTTGTGACTTAAGAGAGCACAGTTTAAATACATATATCTTGGTAGTATTTATGTCAACTTTTTTGAAATTAATCTTGCTAATTTTCATTCCTAAATAAAGTAATTATCAAGATTATATATATACTTGTATAATGGAAATATGTGGGTAGGCGTGATTGTTTCACTGAGTAATTATGTTACTCATGCCTCCTTTTGGATGCAGGTGAGTTCGAGCAGTAGTGATGTAGTGACTCGGGGTGGTGCTATATTTTGGGAATTTTTAAACATTATTTATATATTTTTATTTTGAATCTTGAGTATCGTTAGATTTTTTTTTTAAATTATTTTCTTATGTTTTTTTAATAATTTTATACTTGGGTTTGACGAGAATTTTTTTTAATAAAAAGAATTATCACTTATATTTTATATGAGATTTCAAATAAATTATAAGTTAAGTATGAGGCGATGACACGTGTCATGTATTTTGGAGACGGGTGTTACACTTCTCCTCTCAGAACGCCGTCGAGCCTTCTCCTCTCAGAACGCCGTCGGATCTCTCTCTAGGATTCTCTATTTTTTGAGTCTCTCTCTCACTCAAGTTTTCTTTGGTTCCTGCTCAGGTTTTTGTAATTAGCATATATGAATCTCTAATTCATAAGTATTTTTGGGTCAAGGAAATGGGAATAAATAGGCACAAAAGATTGATTGAAAGTTTGTATTCAGCAAATCGTGGGTTTGTATTAGTAATTAGCATCTTTAGTTCTATCTTTTTTTTGTCACACAACATACTTCATAATATCCATTAAGAAAATACATCGAAAATATCCTCGAACCAATATGAGACAGAAGTACTATTAAAAAAAAATAATCAAATTTCTTGATCTTGTTTGATTTGTTAACATATCCGCATGTCCATTGACTCGGGCCATTGATGAACAAGCGTAAACTCCAAAAAAAATTTCCGAAAGAACGAAAATTCACGCAAATCTGTTGTAAAGGATGGTCATTCCGCAAGTTTATCCACCATTTTTAAAATTTCACTGTAATATGTGACAAACCTAGTGCAAAAGAGTTTCTTTTTTTCAAGACTTTGCATAGCTCAAATACGACTGCAACTCCATACGTAATGGTGAGCCTCCATGATAACTATATTGCATGTCGTAAATCCACAAATTCATCTTGTAATTTAAAGATCCAACCTACTCCTGAAGTACGATCATCATCTTTCCAGGATCCATCCATAAAACATGTGAAAAGTGTTGGTTCTGTGACCGGTTGAGATAGTGTTTGTGAGCTTCCTCTTATTGAATTATCATCGAATAGGTCAGGACAACTATTTTTTTTATGCCAAGCATCACTTTCCTTCTTCGCTCTTTCTAAAATATCAAGAGATGTCCAGATAACTTCATTGAACGTTTTATCGTTTCTTTCTTTCCATAAATACCATAATATCCAAGGGTAAACATGAATATCCAAACCCAACTCGGATCCAGGGGGAGTCTCGAAATAAGATGATCCAAATTACGATAAAGATTTTTCGTTAGGAAAAAATTGGAGGCAGAAGGGATACTCGATAATGCCTATGTTTGGCGTGCCGGTGGGTGCAAAAACATAACATGATTGATCGTTTTCAAATCTTCTACACAACATTGACACTCTGCATTAGTTTGAATGTGTATGTGCGAAAGTCTCTCATTTGTAGCAAGAGCTCCTGACTGTCGAGAGAAAATGTTTAATCTTTTTTGAAGTCTAGATTTTCCAAACAGCCTCTTTAGAGGATTAATGAAGGGTTGTTGAAACAAAACTTTTTCTCTTCCCCTTTATGCCTTTGGAGGACCTCATACCCCAATTTAACGAAATAAATACCTGATTTCGTATAGTATCCATCCTCACAATATCGAGTATTTGGCTGTATGGTTACTATCATCGGGATATCCTTACTGTGTACCCATTTTCTTAACTCTTCTACATTACAATTCCCAGATTTCTTTTGGATAAGGTCCACAGTTTGGAGGTTTGGATTTTGGTTAGGAAGAACACTTCTGGCCAATCTAGGTGTACTAATGGGTATCCACGGGTCTTCCCATATTCGGGTCTCTTCTCATTCCTTTTACAACTAAAGGTTTGGCTGACTAGATGCTTCGCCACCCGTATGAGGGCTTGTTATTGAAATATAATCAAATCTTGTATAATATAAAGTCACATTCGTATAAATTAGTTATTAATTAAGAGTCACGAATTATCAATTCGTATAGTTGTGTCTTTTCAATTATACAACCGTGTTGGTTCAATAAAATGAGTTGTGTCCTTTCAAGTATAGAGTCGTGTTGTTTAAAATTGTGTCTTTTCGCTACGTATAAATATAGATCGAGTCTAGTCTTTACAACATCAAGTTGGAGTGTAATACAATAGTTGATTACATTCAATATATTCCCTCTCTTTTTTCTTCATAACCGTAAAATCCTTCCAAACACCAATATGGTATCAGAGCTCTATTGGTTCGAGGGCCAATTCAAGTACAAAGACAAGCAAAATTATTGCAAAAGTTCAAGTAAAAAAGAGAGAAAATGGAGACAACATCTCATCAAATAATTCCCATATTTGATGGAGAAAACTACAATTTTTGGTGTATCAAAATGAAGACAATATTAAAAACAAAGAAATGGTGGAAAGTAGTAGAGAATGGTGTTCCAAACGAACCAAGAGAAGTCGATGAGGAAATATTAATGAAAGATTTGATGGCTTTGCAACTTTTACAAATGGTGGACAAGATATTTTCGCGTTTAGCATCATCAACTACTTCTAAAAGGACTTGGGATGCGTTGGAGTCTGAATTTCAAGGAACTCTTCAAGTTCGGTTGATAAAAATTCAATCGCTAAGAAGAGAGTGCAAAAATTTAATGATGAATGACGGTGACAACGTCAAAAAGTCTTCACAGGAAAATTGATTGATTTGGGAAATCAATTGAGGGTCCATGGCGAAGAGAAAACAGACTATCAAATTGTTCAAAAGATTCTCATCTCTCTTCGTGCAAGGTTTGATAGTATGTGGCCATAATGGAGCAAACAAAGGATTTGACTATATTGGCTGTGTCGGAGTTGATCGAAACTCTTCAAACGCATGAGAATCGTATTTTTTCACGATTTGAGAGTTCAACTGAAGGAGCATTTCATTCTCAACTAAGAAAGGGAAAATCTAGATTCAAAAAAGAAAATCACAAAGTTTGTGAACTTCAATTAAAAGAAAAAAAGTGGTGTGGTGTTTGTAAGAGAGACACATAAGCGGATTGTTGGAAGAAACAAAATAAAGGTGTTCGACAAAACAATTCGAGGAATAAGAGAGAATGGTACAACTGCAGAAAGGTTGGACATTTCTCAAGATATTGCCGTTCAAAGAAATATGAACAAGCACAAATTAGTCTTGAAAATAAATACGAAGAAGATGAAGTTCACATGCTATTTAGTGCAAGTGAAGAGACTTCAACAATCATAAGAGAAGAAGTATGGTTGGTAGACAGCGGCTGCACCAATCACATGACGAAGGAAGAAAAATAATTCACAAAATTAGATAGAAATATTATTGTTCCAATCAAATTTGGAAACGGAAAAGTCGTAATGACAGTTGCAAAAGGAGACATTGTTGTTATGACAAAAAGAGGGAAACGGTCATCAAAGATATATTCTTTGTGTTCGGATTGGAGAAAAATCTACTAAGTGTTTTACAAATTATATCTCATGGATATTTCGTTATGTTTGAAGAAAAGTGATGTGTAATCTTATATCCTAAGGGGAAAAACACTATAGAGATTCAGATGGTTAACAAGAGCTTTCCAATAAAATGGAATTCTTCTCAAGAAAGTGTAACGGTTGCTCGTGAAAAAAGAAAGATATGGGATTGGAAAAGACAAGTAGAAGTAAAGAATATCCTTCAAGATCAAGGAGATCAGGTCCAAAATCTCTCCAGCCTTGATCATGATAGTAATGAAGAAGAGTCTTCGGAGCCACCAAAGAAATACAAGTCTATGAGTGATATCATGCAAATAGCAACAAGAGTGGAAGTTGAAGAAGTGGCTCAAATAATAGAAGGTTGCCTTCTTGCACATGAAGAACCACAAACTTACAATGAAACTTGTGGCAGTAAAGAGTGGAGAAAGGTTATGAGTGAAGAAATAGAATTGACTGAGAAGAACAAGACATGGAAACTAGTAGACAAGCCGGAGAAGAAAAATGTGATATAAGCGTGGAGTGGATCTATAAGATCAAAATGGACGCGAGCGGCAATCCTATTAAACACAAGGTGAGGCTAGTTGCAAGAGGTTTTTTTCAAGAATATGGAATTGACTATATTGAGACATTTGCCCTAGTCTCAAGACATGATACAATACGAGCTGTACTTGCATATGCGGCTCAAATGAAGTGGAGATTGTATCAAATGGACGTCAAATCAGCTTTTCTAAATGGAGAACTAAAAGAAGAGGTTTATGTCACACAACCACCTATTTTGTGATTGAAGGAAAGGAATAAAAGTTGTTAAGGCTATACAAAGTGTTATATGGTTTGAAACAAGCCCCGTGGGCATGGTATGGAAGAATAGACTCATACTTCATTCAAAACAGTTTTGAAAGAAGTATGAATGATGCAGCTTTGTATATTATGAAGCAAGAAAATGATGTGTTGATCGTTAGCTTATACGTTGATGATATCATCATCACAGGAAGCAATGTTCATCTCATCAACGCATTCAAGAAAAATATGAAGAATGAATTCGAGATGACGGATCTTGGATTGTTGAATTACTTTCTTGGGATGGAAATAGTCCAAGATGATTGCGGCATATTTCTTTCACAAGAAAAATATGGAAACAAACTTATTAATAAGTTTGGAATGAAAGAAAGCAAGAGTGTAAGCACTCGACTTACACAACAAGGAAAAGGAGTAGAAGATGACAAAGAATATGGAGATCCGACTAAGTATAAGAGCATTGTTGGAGGACTTCTATATTTATGTGCATCAAGACCTGATGTAATGTATGCAAACTCCTATCTCTCAAGATACATGTCATCATCCCGTGTGAAGCACTATCAAGAAGCCAAAAGGGTGTCAAGATACGTCAAAGGAACATCAAGTTTTGGAGTATTTTTTACAAGCGTGGAGATACCAAGATTAATAGGCTACTCGGACAGCGACTGGGGTGGTTCTACTGAAGACAAGAAAAGCACATCAGGTTACGCTTTTAGTCTTGGATCGGCTATGTTTTGTTGACAGTCAAGTAAGCAGCAAACAGTGGCTCAATCAACGTTAGAGGCAGAGTATATCTCCGTATGTGCAGCGAAAAACCAAGCCATATAGTTACAAAGACTTTTGGAGGATTTTGGACTAAATTTTAAAGTAGGCATCTCCATCTTATGTGAAAACAAGTCGGCAATAGTAATTGGAAGGAATCCGGTACAACATAGAAGAACGAAACACATAGAGATTAAGTATCATTTTGTACGTGAAGCCGAGCACAAAAGACTCATTCAACTAGAGTATTGCAAAGGCGAAGATCAACTCGAAGATATCTTCACAAATGCATTAAACGTTTCAAGGTTTGAAGATCTTAGAAAAAAGCTTGGAGTGAAGCCGAGATATGATTAAGGAGGAGTGTTTAAGTATAATCAAATCTCGTATAATATAAAGTCACATTCGTATAAATTAGTTATTAATTAAGAATCATGAATTATCAATTCGTATAGTTGTGTCTTTTCAATTATACAATCATGGTGGTTCAACACAATGAGTTGTGTTCTTTCAAGTATAGAGTCGTGTTGTTTTAAATTGTGTCTTTTCGCTATGTATAAATATAGATCGAGTCTAGTCTTCACAACATCAAGTTGGAGTGTAATATAATGGTTGATTAAATTCAATATATTCTCTCTCTTTTTTTTTTCATATCCATAAAATCTTTCCAAACACCAACACTTGTAGGGTTTGTTTGCCTTAAAAGGATGAGAAGTTTGAAAATAACGCCCTTTCAACACTCTTGCTACCAAATACGCGGGAAATTGCTCAAGGCGCCATAACGGATTTGCTAACAGAGCTTGATTAAAATCCTCAAAATATTTGAACCCAATACCACCATTCGCCTTTAAAAGGCATAACTTATTCCATGCCAGCCAATGAATCCCATGGGAAAAATATCCATTGCTCCACCAAAATTTGGTGACTGCACTAGATAATTTTTTGCATAAACTTTTTGGTAACAGATAGCAGGACATAACATACGCTGGAATTGCTATTGCCACCGATTTGAGCATGATCTCTTTATCTCCTCGAAATAAAAATTTGGAAGTCCAATGATTAATGCGATGTTGTATCTTATCCCTCACATAAACAAATAATCGGGCCTTTGAGTCTTCAAGGCTCTCAGGCAATCCCAAATATTTTCCCATTCCCCCCTTCAGGCCCTATATATCCCGAGACGCTTCTTAATTTTTTCTTTAATATCACCAGAGACAATCTTTCCAAAAATAATGGTACACTTGTCAAAATTTATAAGTTTTCCCGATGCGTTACTATAGGTAGAGAGTACTTCACATAAACTCTCACATTGTTCCACCGATGCTTGGCAAAAAAATTCTATCATGTACGAATAATAAATGAGATATTGGGGAACTTGGCTTAGCAACTCGTAACCTTCCAAAAGTTTAGTGTCCTCTACTGATTTGCAATTTGAAATTAGAACTTTCGTACATAAACCAAATAAATATGGTGATAGAGGATCTCCTTACCGCAAACCTCTTTGGGGAACAATATGTCTTTTGCAGCTTTGACTTCTTATGCTGAAACTTCCTTTTTCAAACTCGTATTCATTTCTGGTGTGACACGAGTGGGTAAGTGATGAATAGAAGTCTCCAGATCTGTCACTAGAGAAGTATATAACATATCCTTAAAATAAGTAAGGATAATGGCTTCGATCTCTGACTCCTTTTCTGTCCAGATTCCAAAACTATTGTTAAAACTAGTTATGCGATTCCTTGTTCTACGTCTTTTGGTAAATGCATGAAAAAAATTTATATTTTGATCCTTATTTTAGCTAAAGTACTCTATTTTTGTGTTGACAGAAAACTTGATCTTCATGCAAAGCCAAACAAAGTTATTTTTGAGTCAAAATGTCTTCTATTGACACTAGATCATTTGTTTGTGCTCTCTCCCGCTTCTTTAGTTCTATTTGTTCTGTAGCAAATAGCAACTATAATATTTTCTGGTTTAGTGAACATTCCAACACCATGTATCGGCTTGCCAACATTGCTTCAAAAGCTAATTAGATCTATTCAACTTGTGGATTTGCTTTGTGTATGCGATTTGAGTGCTGCTTTTGTGATTTGTTTCAATATTGTTTTTTGAGGAATTGTCTATAGTTTCGATTCCAAATTTTGACTGAAATATTATAAGAAATGGCATTCAACTGATTTTTTCTCTACACGACTATCTTCTTCATTTTTTTCTTTCTTAGATGACTATAGCTATTTCCGTGTCTATGTATCTTTGAAAATTGCTTTATGAAAATGACTATAGGATTGCCGGAACGTGTACCAGTCAGATTCATTTTCATCATTTTGCATCTAGATATGCTAGCCTTTTGAATTCTTCTAACCAATAGAAAAAATCATTACATGTGAGTATATATATTTTCTTATCATTTATGGTTTCTTAATCATTTTGTTAGTATCACTTAATTTTTGTTTTCTTTTTCTAAAATCAGCCAATGGTACCTGTACAAAAAATGGAAAAAAGATTTCAGAAGCTCCAGACCCAAATTGATCACATATCTACAAGACTGAAATGCATTGAAAAATTTATTAACGAGCAAGTGAAACGTGATAGGGGCAAAGATTCTACAGATTTTCAGTTTTGTAATGTGTGTGTGGTGTAGGAGGGGGGGAGAACCGGTACTTTGCGAGTTGATTACGAGATCAACGTCATTCTTGAAAGTGCAAGAAGACTCCTTACAATAGTTTGTAGAAACATATTGTCATTAGTATTGTGTATTTTGGTTGTTTTTTATATGTAATTGCCAAAATTAGAACTATTATGTAGCTACCTAATAGTTTAGTACAATTGTTATTTCTGGTATAACTAATATTTTTAGTACAATTGTTATTTTTAGTTTAACAAATATTTTTAGTACAATTGTTATATTTTGTATAGCTGATATTAGTAATATTTTTTAGTACAATTGGTATAACTAATATTTTTAGTATATCTGAATGAAAATAAAATAAAATAAATCATATAATTAAAAATAATTTTATAGAATATAATACGTTGTACAATAATTTAACATAATTTAGAATGTAAAAAATACTAATAAATACTATCACATAATTATACCTAAGTTTTTAGTTATAGTATCTTGAACATGATTGTATTTTTGGTGGTAAAATTTTGTAATTAGTTATACAAATAACCAGATCGTTTTTTATAGTTTTATTAATGAAATTAGCAAATTAAAGTACATTTTCATGTGTTCAAATAGGAATACCTATAAAAATATGTTATTTATATGTTCTTTATAATTATGTGTCAAACATTTACAAAGTAACCTTTTAAATATAAGGTAGTTCATGAAAATGTAAAATGTTGGTGTAGTCAAAATTCATTATTTCGATTTCTATGCACGATACACATGTTAATATTTAATAATATGCAATTAATGGTTTAATTTATGGTATTTTAAATGTTGATTTTTTTTAATATTTTAAAATAGTAGGATTTTGTACAAGTTAGTTATACAAGTTGTACTAATTATACAAGTGAGCTACATTTAATACAAATTATAGAAGTTGTACCACTTATATTAGTTATACCATTTAAAATCAAATATCATGCAAACAAGTATTAAATACAATTTTACAAACATATAAATAACACAAACATCCATTAATTAATCAAAATTAAGAAACATAATTATTATCACTCTCGAACTATTTGTATATTTCTCGTATTCTATTCTGCGTACTCTATCAACCAAATCGGAGTAGGTGACCTATTCAATAGATTTCTTCCACGTAAAAGTATAAATTTGAATATCTATTAAATTTCATTGTATGTCATTTATTTTTTTTGAATAATATCTTTCATAATCAAAATATATGATTGTGCAATGCATATTACTCGGTTATCTATGAAATAAAATAAAAATAACATTAGTTTATGATTAATTTATATTTGTTATACCATACTAGTTTTACTAGTTGTACCATTTATAGTAGTTATATTAGTTATACCAGTTATACTAGTTATACTAGTTATTATACCAGTTATACTAGTTATTATACCAGTTATACTAGTTATACTAGTTATTATACCAGTTATACTAGTTATTATACCAGTTATACTAGTTATACTAGTTATTATACCAGTTATACTAGTTATTATACCAGTTATACTAGTTATACTAGTTATTATACCAGTTATACTAGTTATTATACCAGTTATATTAGTTATTATATTAGTTATACTAGTTATTATATCAGTTATACTAGTTATTATACCAGTTATACTAGTTATACTAGTTATACCAAATATTCTAGTTATACTAGTTGTATAAGATATGTAGATTTAGGTACGAACAATGCAATTGTCAGATCTACAAAAAGAGCTAAAACTCTAATCCAACTTTTATTTGATCATAATCGACCATAATCTGATTATAGTTCCCTTAATAATGAAGTTCTTAAATTCAATCGAAACTACTAGTCAAAAGTTTTTTGAAATTTACAAAAATCTAAGAAAAACCCTAAATTTAGAATATAATTGATTCCTACTTAAGTGAAAGTGTAGTACAATCAGATATTAAATATATTAATTATCTCAAATTAAAATTCCAGCTATTAATAGTGAATACAACTGAGTTTGAATTAAGATTGAAATGAAAGATCCGAACAACTAGTATAATCTGTTTTAGAAAGAAAATATCAATGGAAGAAGGAAAAACGTGGCTGAAAAATAATAAAAAGAGAGAAAAATATAATTTGTTTATTTAATTTTTTTTTATTATTATAATTCAATTAATAAACAATAAGTAAAGGTAAAAATAGAATTAGAATATTATTGTAACTTAAGAGGGGTATGTAGATTAAATACGGACACTAAGATTTTTTGTTAACTCAAAGGGGTATATGAGATCTTCACTCCGAAAATATCTTTATTATTTCTTTTAATATATAATTTAATTTTAATTAAAAAAGAAAATAAATTTTTTTTAAAAAACAAGAAATCGCGACATCGACCATACCGAGCTCCACCTCTTTCGCGACCTCCATTGACGCCATGCTCATCTTTGTTTTCGACAAAAATCGAATCGGGTGGACTCTATTGATGCCGCTGACGCCTACATTGACGTTGTTACTTCGAAATCTCAGTGATTTCAGCCCAAAATAGATGCATTTCAAATAAATGGAATGTAATAGGGATTTGTAATTTTAGGGTTTGTAATTGAAAAACTATTGTATATAATGCTCATTGGGGTTTTAATCATGTTTTATGGTTGGATTAAAACTCATTGGTACTGAATGTATTGTATTTTTAGAGTGGTAGCGAATCGTAAGAAGATTAAAAGGATTTCATCCCGAAATCATTTTACAGCGATAAGATAACTGGATAAAGCTGGATACAACTAGGTGTACAGATGAAAATAATAAAACTAGTATAACAAGTATTACTAATAAAGAGAGTAAAACTAGTAGAAGTATTAGTGATGAATAAAGTAAAACTAGTGGAACATGTATTACTATTGACGAAAATAAAACTAGTAGAACATGTATTAGTGATAAAGAAAGTAAAAGTACTCGAACTGTTAGTACGGATGAAGAAAATAAAACTATTAGAACTAGTATTACTAAGAGTAATTATCTAGAATGACCCACATTCATTCCGTAATCATCCAAATGATCCTGTGTTATACACGATTACTCATATGACCCGAAACTTTGGCTAAAAGTCATGTAAATCATGATAACACGATTTATTTACAATTATGTCATTACGTATTGAAAAAAGAGTTAAAAAATAAGAATAAAAATAAAATTAAATTAGTAATTATGCATACAGTCGTGTCTTTTCAGTTATTGGTCATGTCTTTTCAATTTTAATAAATGTTATCGAAACCCTAAAGCTTTCACCATTTCGACTTCAGATTTCCGAAACAAGAAAAATCTTTCACCATTCTCGGTGATGTTTTCGTATTTTTACGTGTTTGTGTTCATTGTCGGCGATATTTTCTTGTTTCCTCGTGTTGGTGTTCATTCTCTTCGACTTCCGGTGTTTCTTCCGTTGTGTTTTGCTGTTAGTCTGAAGTTTTAATTTCTAGTTTTCCATCATGGTAAGTCGTCTCTTCCAGCTTAACACTCGCCGTCTTTGGTATATTTTTCATATTTTCTTTTATGCATTGTGTAAAAATCGTTTACTAACATAAATCGATGAAACATTCGAAATCGAAACCCTATTCTCTTTTGTTATTAACATATACATCATTTGTTGTAGATTTTGTGAAACTCCGACACGGAATCCTGTAAGTTTTCATTTATTTAGATTAAAGTACAGTTTTTGAATTTCCCGTGTATTGAGAAATTTATATTGAGATGGTACCAGACTTATTTGTATATATGGCAGGTTTTTTGTATAAATGGTAGATTTATTTTACTTTAATGACATATTTATTTTCCTTTGAAGACAAACTTATTTGGCTTTGGTGTCAGATTTTTTTTAGATTATAGGTTGAAGATAGAACCGATTTGTTGGCAGATTTATAGTTTTACTAGCAGATTTATAATTTTTTATAGCAAATTTAATCGATATTTCATTAATCTCTTAAATCTTTGGTGGCAATTTTATGTATATTTAACGGTAGACATATTTTTATATGATATCAGATTTATTATTTTTGATATTGTTGAATATTGGTAGAAAATATAATGGATATTGTTGGCAGGTTTACGGATTTCGTGAACACATAAATGGGTGATTAAAGTAACTTTTGTGGTAAACTTATTAAAGATAGTGTTGGTAGATTTACTGAAGATTTCATAACAGATAGTGATGACAGACTTATTTGTATTTGATGAAAAACTTATTTCTATTTAATGGCAGACTTATTGCTCAAAAATTTTCTGTTAGGTATGAAGAATTCAGTGAAGAAGAATCACCCCATGCGTTTTATCGAGAGGGTAAAGCGTCAATTCAAAACCAGAGTATGAATCACAACTGTTTTCTGTCCAACTTATTTGTATTTGATGTTTGGAATTTCCTGAGAAATTCATCAGTTGGTTTATATATCAATATTAAAGAAACATAGTTCATTTGATCTGCAAAAGTTGTCCATTACTTCCTAACACATCAGTTGGCGATTGAGGGAAGAAATGAGATGTGGTCTTTGATAAGTGGTCATCCTATTAGGTTTTCTCTCTACAAATTTGTAGAAATCACAAGTCTAAATTGTGATGAAGTTGTTTCAGATGATTGGGATGTTGACCATAGAGAGTTTTGGGAAGAACTTTAATGTTTCTAGTGTTGAAGGACCTAGTCTTAGCCATGTGCTACAAGTATTGGACGAATGCAAGAATTGGAGTTTTGAGAAGAGAATAATAGGTTGCCTTGCCATTTTGTCTGTTGGGGTGTATAGCATTTCTCCTAACAGCAAAATTCCTTTGAATACTGCTAAAAGAGTGTTTGATGAGAGGTTTGATAGTTATCCTTCGGGTCGTGTTGCTTTTATATATTTGATTGAGTCTGTCAAAATGACTGTCTTTGATGTAAAGAAGATGTACACAATACATGGTTGTGTTCAGGCTTTGCTGATTTAGGCGTACGAATCAGTTCCATGATTGGGAGAGTTGTATGGAAACAAAAAAATAACAAAAGAAGTTCCTCTTCTTTCTTGGGGTGGATCCTGTAAAAGGTTTGAGTTCGATGATTTTATAGCTGAAGAAGAGAAAGCTCACAATGAGGTACGTGTGAGACATTTAAGTAGAAAAGAAGAAGAAGAGATATATCCCAAATGGGACACTGAAGAAGAAGATCCAAAGCTGGACAATTTGATCATGAATATACTGCATGATCGATTGGATGAAACCGCATGAGATCAAGTAGATGTATCACCACCAATGACCAATAAGAAGAAAAGGAAAGTTGTTGTTGATTCGGAAAAAACCGAGCCTCATGAATCTTTGAAGAAAAAGAAAAATGAAGGAAAAGAAACTTGTGATGAAGGAACCGGTGGGAAAAGTTCTTGGAGTGATGGAATGCTTCTCACTAGTGTTACTGAAACTATAAGGCTTCTGACTTCTAAAATTGAAGGTTTAGAAGCAAAAGAGAATCTAATTGATGAGAAAGTAACTTCACTAGAAGGAGAGTTTCGTGAGAAGATTTCAAATCTAGAGAAATCTATTGAGCATGTCAATGCAGCTATGGGACCAAGAGATGCTGCAATGTCGAATGCTCATGAACACGAAGAGGATGGAGCAAGCAGCAAAGAAATGGTACGTAGTTTTTTTGTTTTTAAATTGGTGACTTGTTTTTGTTTTATATTGTGACAGATTTGTTATTTTACTATAGCAGTTTTTTTATATATGTGGTAGCAAACTTTTTTGTCATGTTTTATTAGGTGACATATTTCTTATTTTACTATATGTGGTAGCAGACTTGGTTGTCATGTTTTATTATGTAACAGATTTGTTATGTCATACGTAGTGACAAACTTATATTTTGTTTACCGCAGTTTTGCTTGTATATTTTTTAATGCTGGCACACTTATTGTTCTTATTACTTTATGTGCAGTCTTGGATGACAAAAACCCGAGCTACACCACACGACGAGACTCTAATTCGTTGTATTGTAAAGAAAAAGTATGCTCGATATAAGAAAA
Organism: Pugionium dolabratum; assembly: GCA_018901945.1. Classification (NCBI taxonomy): domain Eukaryota; kingdom Viridiplantae; phylum Streptophyta; class Magnoliopsida; order Brassicales; family Brassicaceae; genus Pugionium; species Pugionium dolabratum. Next base: position 38,783 of record JAEVFF010001157.1, on the reverse strand, counting down.
AAGAAGAGAAGCAGGATGATGCGAGGAAAAGAACCCCTGAGGAGAAATTGAGAACCCCATGCAACAAAAGTGGGTCAAAAGAGGATGTGAGAACCCCATGTAACAAGAGCTGGTCAAAAGAGGATGTGAAAATCCCAGGTAACAAGAGTGAGTCAGAACCAGATGTGAGAACCCCAATTGAAAAGAAATTCAATTTGTCAAAAAAGAAAGAACTTGTTGTTCAAGGTAACGAATTGTCTGCTGAAACTTTTTCCGACCCCAATGCTCGAGAGTTGAACAAATTATTTGATACAGCTATAAATGCTATGGTAAATCAAATAAAAGCTTTGGATGACAAAGCGGATTTAGGAAAATGTCAACCGCAATTGGCGAGGACCCAAAGTAGCCTTTTTGAAGGGAATTCTACAATAGAAAGAGTTGTTGTGAAAGGTGTAAACCCACCACCACCACCACCACCACCACCACCACCACCACCACCATCACCAAAAACTTCAAATGATTTGTTTGCTCCGGTGCATAAATTTTTGCAAGGGATAACCCCTTCACCAATAACATACGATCCATTTGCCCCAGCTGAAGAGCATAAGCTGCGGAAATTAATGGAATTCATAGAATGGGATGAGTATGTTATTCTTATATTATTAATTTCTTATTATTAATCTCTTCACGTATATAATTTCTTAGCTTATATAGGAATAAACCAATTGGATCATGGGATTTGGGAGTGTAATTCTACAGAATAATTATTACTCGAAGAGATAAATGGCCTAAATCTGATTATGACTGGTTGGGTAATACAGTACATTATTACTTGGTTTACTTGATGGTAGTTTTGTTTAGGGGGAAGATTTATTAAATGGCAGATTTGTTGTATTTCGATGATTTAATATATGGCAGATTTATTTTATTTTGATGGTAGATTTTTTTTATTTTGAGGGCAGATTTGTTGTATTTTGCTACCAGATTTATTTTGTCAATGACAGTTTTGTTTTTTGAGTGGCAGTTTTGTTTAGGATATGTTTTATATTAGTAGCAGATTTATTTTTTTATGGCAGTTTTATTTATGATATGTTTTATTTTGATAGCAGATTTGTTTAACTGTAGTAATTTGTTTGTTTTTTTATTACAACATCTATGTTTTGCGATGACTATGTTCCGTAAGCGATCTATGCGTAGTCCATCCCCATATCGGTCTTCGCGTATTGATTTCTTAGACCCTTGTTCCGTGAATTCTTGGGTACATGACTACGTGAAGTTCAATGAAGATCCTAAGAAATTTTTTTCGAAGATAGCTACATATAGATTGTTAATGGTGCAATACCGCATGATTCAGGGACGAATAAGAAATGGTACATCGATGTGCACCATTTGTTCACCTATGTTTTTGTTAACTCCAACCATTGGATAGCTGAGGACATTAACCTGCAGAAGGAAACAATCCATGTATATGACAACATACCTCACGTAGTGCCAGATGACAAAAACATTCTTTAGTATTGTAGGCCTTTCACGAGAATGATTCCCATTATGTTGAACAAATGGATTTCTTTTAATATTCGGAAGAAGACTAAGAAGCAATTTAGGGTTACAAGATTGAAAAATGTTCCTCGAAACTTTGTTCTAGGAGATTGTGGTGTCTATGCTATCAAATACATTGAGTGTCTTGCTCTTGGGTGTATATTTGATGGTTTGAATGACCAGAACATCTAGGCATTGTGTCAGAAATTGGCTGCTGAAATACTTGACGAGGTTGCAGAACCCTCGTTTCATTGATCAAACCCCTTACAGCGTGCTTTTGAGTTCAGAATTCCATTTTTGACAGATTCACAATGATAGACTTTTTACAAGTTTGGTGGGAGACTTAATTAATTTATGATCACAAAATTATTAGTTAATGATGATAGACTTATTTGTTTGACTGTAGACTTATATTTGTAATCTGTCATTGATAGTATTATGAGATTTAGGATATAACAATACTTTCAAGGTAGACTTATTGGATTTCATGGCAGACTTATTAGATTTCATGACAGACTTATTGATTATTTGAGGGTATATTGATACCCTAAACGTTATTTTGATGACAAATTTATTTATAATTTGATAGTTTGTGATGGCGACTTATTGGTTATTTGCTATACCCTAAACAATATTTCAATAGCAGACTTATTTGTATCTTGCTATATCCTAAATATTATTGTAAAATAGCAATTACGATCTTTAAAAAAAAAATTTTTTTATCTAAACTCTAAAACCTATAATCAATTACAATATGTAATCCCTAACATCTCAATCCTAATGATAAACTTACATAATCGTATCTCTTTTTCTATACCCTAAAATCTAAACTTATCGGGTGTTATATAAACTGGGTGGGTCCCTATTTATTTTTCCCCAAATTCTAGGGTTAGCTCATCTCTTCCTCTTGGTCCTGAGTTCGTTTATTCTATTCGATTTGATTTCAGAATTTGATTTCCATAGGGTAAGTTCGATTTACTCGCGTTTTGGATTTGATTTACTCGGGGTTTTGGATTCGATTTACTCGTGTTGTGTATTTACATTGGTATGGGAAGATAGAACTACAGCCAAAGCTCTTCCTCCAAAGGAACCGTTAGCAGTGGATGTTGCAGAGCTGAATCTGGAATCCAAACTAGGTGTTCATGTGGTGGAGAAGTAGATGTTTTGACATCTTATACAACAACCGATCCAGGGAGAAGATTCTTTACATGTCGACTGCATGAGGATCCTGGATATCACATTCACAAATGGGGGGATGAAGCTATTGTAGAGGAATTAACTATCTTAAGGTTGCGGAATGAAAAGCACACAAGGAGATGTCCCTGTGATACCAATTTGGAGACTATGTGTGTTAAGATTCAGAACAATGCCGATGAGATTGTGAAACTAAAAGCGATAGTGGTAGGTTTAATCTTGATTGGTGCTATATTTTTCTACTTGTTTAAGTAGATATGGCAGACTTATTAGTTCATGATGCCAGACTTATACATTAACGTTGCAGACTTATTTGTTAATGATGGTAGACTTATTAGCTTACGATGAAAGACTTATTAGTTAACGACGGTAGACTTATATGTTACTGATGGTAGACTTATTTGTTACTATAGGTAGATTTATTGTTTACAATGGCATATTTATTGGTAGAGATGACATATTTATATCACAAAGTTTAACATTACCAGTTTAACATTACAAGTTTAATATTACAAGTTTAATATTACAAGTTTAACATTACAAGTGCAACCAAATGTTGGAAATCACAAAAATGGCTCTGGAGCGTTACATGTTTTATAATTATGTCCAGTTGCATTGCGTTTGGAACATGCATGTTCTTTCTAGGGCTGTTTTTTCTCTACCGCTTTCTATAAGGCGGATTTCATCCTTGAATTTTTGGGACGCCCTGGCTGCTAGCAAACCAAAGGTGGTAAACACACCTTCTCTGTGATATGGACGGGAGTTGGTAATGTGACATCTCTGGGTACAATTGATGTCGTATACGCATTATACAAATAGTTCGTAAAGTAATAAGGATGACAAAGCGATATACGACATATTTTTCGTGCCTCTGCTGCTTTGCATGTACACATGGTAGTTTCTCCAAGTAAAATCTGCGACATGTGCATTTTTTCTCCGTAAGGTTTACTACATGCAAAGATGAGACACATGTAACTTGAGTGTGATCAACGTCGATCACTTGTACATTAAGTTGCTTAGCATATGGAAGTCGTCCCTAAGGAAAATAAACCATTAGTAATACAAATAGAAGTACAAACAAATCTATGAACTTGTTCAATATCACCTCCAACATCTTTTCAAGAGTTGTTTTCATTCTACATGCACCATTACTGCGTTCTGCAAACCATCTTGTCATCATTAACCGCACATTGTCTAGCAGCTCTACAATAGGTAAAGTCCTAGCTTCCGAAAGCACTTTATTAAGGGATTCACATATGTTTGATGTGGTGATGTTGTATCGATCACCAGAGAAATGAACATGAGTCCACATCTTCACGCTAGCATTTACCAAATAGTTATGCGATGCTGGATTTAAGGCGTGTATTTCGTCAAATATCGTCTCAAAATCAGAAATTAGAAATGCATTTGCCACCCTTTTCACTAAACGAAATGCAAAAAGCACCTCTATACTGTTGTATTATATTATTGTAAAGACTGTACATGCAAATTCTCCGACAAGCCATTTGATATATCTTTTCAATTGCATTACCGATTGATCGATGCCTATCAGATATAATTGCAAGACCTTCATCATCCGATATAACACAACTAAGCTACCTAAAGAACCATTTCCAACAATCATCATTCTCTGTATCAACTACTGCAAAAACTATGGGAAATATTTGAAAATTTCCATCCTGGGAACCTGCGATAAGAAGTGTCCCTTTATATGTCCCTTGCAAAAACGTACCATCCACCACAACAACTTTACGCATGAAAGGAAATCCATTTAACCTAGCACTAAACGTAATAAAAACGTACTTGAACCTTTTGAGTTCATCAACTTCTAGACGAGTAAGCGTTCCAGGATTAGTTCTTCTGATCATATATAAGTAAGTAGGTAATTCTTCATAACCTATTTCCAAAGAACCCCTTACCAAAACCCGTGCATGTCTAAGTGTCCGATACGCTTTTCAGTATGGCAACTACACCAAAAAACTACCATCATATTAAAATAAATCTGCCACAACTACCAAAACGTGACTGTATAAAAATAACTCTGCCACAACTACCAAACAACTGTCACCCACTGTAATAAAATAAATCTGCCACAACTTTCAAAAACTGTGACTTTATAAAAATAAATCTGCCATAACTACCAAAACCTTTGACCCTATTAAAATAAATCTGTCACCATCTATAATAAAACTACGACCGTATATATTAAAATAAATCTGTCAAAACTACAAAAATTGTCACCAACTATAAATTAACTGTTAACATATTTACGAACCTTGATACCAAATCTCATATGCAATGCATCGACAACATGACATAGCAAAAATTTAGAACCAACACCACCTACAAAATCTTTGTACAAAGCACCAAATATTTTAAGAGTTGCTTGTCACATACGTCCTGGTCGCATTGTAACAGAACATGTATGGTTTGAAACGAGCTGCCTAATTGTAAATTGTGGCGTGTTTCCAACTGGTGTAGCTCGTACTCTCCAATTGCAGTCTCTCACCCAGCATTTTACGATTAAAATCACTAGGATTGATTTATGTACATCCAAAATCGAATTGATGTAGAACCGATAAAATATTCAATCTAGTAACTAATACATCTTTTGTCTCATAAATTTGTCCTACAACAAGATTTAATGAAGCCAACTCTATCGAATTAGCATTACCAATTTGTTCTTCGTTATTACCACCTTTTGATACTCTTTTCTTGGGCGGTAATTTTGGAATCTCATCCTCTTCACTTTGCGAAACCCTTCCGTAAACACTAAAGTCTTCATCCTCATAGCTTGCTCCATCAGAATCATCATAGTAATCAAATCGATACTCCTCATCTCCATCGTCTTCGCATGGTGAAACCACTTTAGCAGTTGGTTCTTCGTCATGTTGATCTTGGCCAACCTCCTCGTGTCGATATTCGTAGTTAAGATATTCATCATCATCACGATGAATTGATAGAATATCAATTTTTGCTTTCTCTTTCTCTTTAACCTCCACACATAACCGAATTGCCTAGGTTTTAATCATACCCAAAAACTCATGAAGCTGTCGACAACTTCCCACTTTAAACGGAGGTGTGTTTACCGGTAGTTTCAGCAACATCTTCTTCGGAAACATGTAGCTTAATTCAATATCATACTGATTTCTATCGACCTCATATTCTTCATATACCATCATCAACAAATCTTTGAAACGTATCTTAGCTTTTACGGATAAGATTTTACACCCTTTCTTGTTGTTGACATTGAATGACCATCGATTTTTCTTGAAAATCCATTCACCACAAATAAGAATTATGTTTTCCATCGAGAAAATTGATATAGAAAACTTTTTTGCGAGAACGAATGTGAAGAATACGAGTAAAAATTACTGTTTTTCAGTTCAGCTAAAAAATTTGATGTGCTCGAGGTTGAAGAAGACGCGACGGATAACCTAGAATCGCCTCAAATATGATTTTCAAAGAGGGTTAAAATTGGCATTCTGAAAATTAATAAGTCTGCCATTACATGTCTGTAATGACCCAAAAGTCTGCTATGTATATAAAATCCAAGAGTTAGTTTAGTCCTCATTAAATCTACTGCTTAGTGCACGAAATCCAACAGTCGTAACAGACAGATTTAATGAAAATATATTTTATCGTTAAAAAAATCTGCCAAGTTGAAATGTTAGTCTAGTAATTATTTTGTGAATCTTTTTCGATAGTAGATTTGATGTAAATCTGCCATTGGAAAAATAAATCTACGAGGTTGCTTTTCGAAAAATCAGTCCATAAGTCTATGCCAGACTTACTCTGTGTGACCACATACTTAATAATTTTGCTGTCATATGACATTAAGTCTGCCACAAACTTATAAAAACTGCATACGATTACGTAACATAAAATAAATCTGTCGTAGAGTTTATATGTCTGTTGGCAAACTTTTATAAGTATGCGGCAAAATTTTATAAGTCTGCGACAGACTTTTATAAGTATGCGACAAACTTTTATAAGTTTACGACAGACTTATAAAGTTTACGACTATTACGTAAAAAATTGCGACAGATTTTCCGTGCCAGATTTATTTCGATACCCCTGAATTTCCGTGGCATTTTCGTAGCGACATTCCAGCTGATGTGTCAATAAATCCCCAAAAATAGTAATTATGCATAATTACATTTTTTGTAACAACAGCAAGAAAAGGTATGCTCGGTACCCAAATTATTTTAGTAATTAACGAAACATTAGGGTCAAAAAAATAATTAAGAATGAATTCAGTGTCATTCTAGTACTTCTCCCTATTACTAATGAGAAAGTAAAATTGTTAGTTAGTGATGAAAATAAAACTAGTAGAACTGGTATTACTAATGAAAATTAGATTGGTTAAAAAGGTATAACTAGTATAACTAGTATTACTGATAGGAGTTGCTAACTATTTATTTTACATTCTTTTGAATGTGATAATGAGCAACAACGTAACCATACATTTTGATTACATGGATTTTATTACAAAAGATTATATATAGAATTCCAATGCATCTACGATTACTGTTTAAGAATACAACGATGTAGGATATAACTTTGTCGATGTTAAAAGCTAGCATATGCATGAAAGTTGTTTTCTATGTAGAGCTCATCAAAGTCTCGGGAATAAATCAACTATCTAAAATGGGCCGAGATAATTCTTTTGGTGTGACCTATGATGTATTACATTCAAAAGATGATGAAATTAATGCAAATGTCATTGTACCTTACGTAGGCAACGAACAAGCATAACAACATTATGAGGGAAAGGAGGAGGATGATGGTATTAGAGAGGGAGAGAATGTACCACTTGGGAATACATGGATAATGGTTTTGATAACTCAGATATGCGTGAATATGTTGAACTTCCATATGATGTAGAAGATAATCAGTTTATAGAGGGCTGGAAAGATGGTACGGGTATGGTAATTGGTAAAGAATTTAGAAATAAGCATGCAATGCAAGATTTGGTGGATAAAGCCGCATTTAAGAATTTTTTTTGGTTACATTGTCATCAAGAAAGCTGTTAGGAATTCACTATCTATCTGAATATTTGTTCTTGTTAATTTCACAAGAACCTTCAAACTTTTGTCGAATGAATTAAAACAAGAAAGTAAAGAAATTGGCACGAGAAGTTTTAGCCAGTTCAAACTTCGAGTAAAGCTCTACATCTAGTGATTGACGGTACAAGTAAATCCAATAGAACAAGATCAAGTTTCTGGGTTACAATCACAGAGAACTTACTTCTTACAGAAATAACAAGAAAGAAAAAACGAAAAGAACACTCGTCTATTTCTCTCTCATCACCTCACTTCTGCAACTCACTTTCTTGTTAAGCTGCAACCATCTTGATTTCTTCTATTTATAGTTCAGAATAAACTCATTTCCCTTCTACTTCTGTTAGATAGAAGTTAACCGGCACAACATGATTTAACCAACTCTAATTAATTTCTTCTTAATAACCGGTTAAGTCTTGTACCACCAAGTACAAAAAGACGTCTTCTGTACTTGGTAAAATGTCTGTTAATATCACAACTTTACAATCTCCATCTTGATATTAACAGATAGAGTTTATCTCTTGTACCGCCATATAAGTCCAGCCTTTTCAACATTCAAGTACTTTGAGAAGAGCTAAAGCCTTCTCAAATTTTTCAACCAGAATTACCTTTGTTAGAATGTCTGCTAGATTCTTTGAAGTGTGTATCTTCAACACACTGATTCTTCTCCTCTCAATCTCCTCTCTGATGAAATGAAATCTAACATCCACATGTTTGGTCCTATCATGGTGAACATTGTTTTTAGCAAGACAAAATACAATTTTTGAATCACAATGTACATTTATCAGATTCTGCTCAAAACCAAGTTCCTGAGTTATTCCCTTGAGCTACAAACCTTCCTTTATAGCTTCTACCAGAGCTATATACTCAGTTTCTATTGTCAAGAGAGCCACTATGTGTTGAAGATTGGACTTCCAACTTACTATTTCCACCAACAATGAAGACATAATCTGTAATGGATCTTCTACGGTCTAAATCTGATGCGAAGTACGAGTCTGAATATCCTTCAACCTTAAAATAAGGCTTTTTCTGAAGAACAATCCTCTCTGTTGAGTTCCTTTTAGATATTTCAAAATCCATTGAGCTACAGTCCTCGCTGTTGAGTTCCTTTTAGATATTTCAAAATCCATTGAACTGCTGTCCAGTGAACTTGTCCAGGATTGCACATGAATCTATTTACAAGGCCTAAAACATATGCAATATCAGGCCTTGTGCCAACCATTGCATACATGATGCTGCCAACTGCATTAGAATAGGGAGCATCACTGGTTTCTGCATTTTCTTCATCATCCTTTATAGAGGCCAGCTTGAAATGAGCTCCCATAGGTATTGATATTGATATTGCTTGATCTATTCTAAAGACATGCAGAATATTTTTAATGTAATTCGATTGAGAAAGGGTGAGAGTTCCACTTTACACGAGCCCTTTCTATATCCATTCCCAATATTCTTCTGGTAGGACCTAAGTCTTTCATGTCAAATTCTGTGTTTAGGAGGTGTTTTATCTTATCAATCTCATATTTCCTTTTAGATGCAATAGGCATATCATCCACATATAATAGGAGATACACATACTTATCTTCATCTAATCTTTTAATGTACACACAGTGATCATATTAACTTTTCTTGAAACCTGTTTTAACCATGAATTGATCAAAACATCTATTCCATTGCCTTGGATCCTGGTTTAGGCGATAGAGTGATTTCTCTAAATGGCACACCATGTCTTCTTTTCCTTTTACCTTATATCCTTCTGGCTGCTCCATGAATATGTCTTCTTTTGTATTTCCATGGAGGAAGGTCGTCTTAACGTCAAGTTGTTCTAACTCGAGCAAATTCACATTTATAGACAACAACAGCCTGATGTAGTCATGTTTTACAACAGGGGAAAAGATCTCCAAATGATCAATCCCCTCTTTGGGCATACCTTTTTGCCATTAGTCTTGCCTTAAACCTTGGAAATTCAACTCCTGGTGTTCCTGGTTTCAGTTTATACACCCATTTATAGCCAATTACCTTCTGATTTTTGGGCAGATTGACAAGATTCCAAGTTTTATTCCTGATCAAAGACTTGATCTCATCATCCATGGCTGCATTCCATTTCTTCCAATCTTTACTTTTTCTGGCTTCATTATAATCCTTTGGTTCATCAAAGTTGAATTCTTCTGCATTTGTTAATGCAAACGCCAAATTGGTATCATCTGTATACCTGGCAGGTTTTTTAACCTCTCTTCTAACTCTATCTCTGGCTAACTGGTAATTTTCCAGGCTGCATTGATCCTCATTTTGACCATCATCTGTGTTGAGGCTATCATGTTCTACTCCATCTTCAGGTGAATCACTTTCTGATATTGGGTTGTCCATATCTATTTTAAGAACAACTTGGCTTTCCTTAGTTTCCTCTTGATCATTCGATCCTTAAACATCTTTTCTTTTGTGAAGATAGCATTTCTTCTTATGATATATTTTTTCTCATTAATCAGCCATACTTTGAAGCCTTTTATTCCTAAAGGATAACCTATAAAAATACCTTTTAGAGCTCGTGGCTTCAGTTTACCTTGATCCACATGAGTGTAGACAACTGAGCCAAATCTTCTGAGATGAGAATACCCTGTGTAACATACCGGGCCTAAATTTAAACCAAGAGGTCCACATAAATAGAAGTGAGGGTATAACGGACAATTTTCCTGAAACCCTAATTAACCCTAATGGCTATATAAGACGTCGTCAAAGGGGATTAGAGGCAGCCGCACATCAGAAACAAAAACAAGAAGAAAGAGAGAGATTTCAACAGAGTAGAGGAGTGGAAAGTTCAGCGTTGGAGAGCCCAGGTGTTCGTGTGTACCATCGTCGGAGGAAGAGAAATCTACGCACGACAGACGATTCCAACATTCCATTAACCCAGGTTTTGCAGTGAGGTGAGGCATGATCTATGATTTTCATTATACAATTATGTATATGTATTTTGATGAGTGCTTCGTTTAGGGAGAAAATTAGAGGTTGAAACCAGCTGTGCTATTAGGGTTTTAGTTAATTTTTGCAAAATGATTAATAGTGTTTTTATCAGAAAAAAAGGAGTTAAACCTATTAGAGATTTATTAGATAATAAATAAATAAATATTAAAAAAGGAATAGGAATGCTGTGGTGTACTTGTGTGGTGTGGTGGGAGAAAATAGTAGAAATTTTGGTTAATTTATTATTTTAAGGGAAATTATCATGTTGACCTAATTATTAAGAGAGATAAATTGTTATATGTTGGTTTACTGGTTAAGGATATTAAATTAATTATGGTGGATTATGGTATAATAAAATGAACCATAACCAATTAATTAACTGGGATAAATTAATATAATTATTAGATAAATATTCAACATTGAGTATAAGTAAGTATAATGGCTGAATTGATAATGTGGGAATAAGTTCTGGTGAATGTGATATTCACGTAACGCGGGTATGGTTTATTGGAGCAATGTTAGTTGGTTCAACTGCGTTGATGGGTGTTGGGCTACGACAACAGCGTGTTGAGTCGTAGTTCATTAACGGCTGGCAGGCCGGAAACAACCGTCGACGTGACGGGAGCTCGACGTGAGCAAATAGGCCGACGTGGCCATGGTGGAAAGCCGACGTGGCTTTGGGGGTTCCAAATCCTTAAACTGACGTGGTTAGGGATGAGGAAGAATGGTTGTGACTTAGGAAAGCACATTTTAAATACATATATCTTGGTAGTATTTGTGTCAACTTTTTTGATGGAATCAATCATGCTAGTTTTCTTTGCTAAATAAAGTAATTATCAAGATTATATACATACTTGTATAATGGGAATATGTGGGTAGGCGTGATTGCTTCACTGAGTAATTCTGTTACTCAAGCCTCCTTTTGGATACAGGTGAGTTCGAGCAGTAGTGATGCCGTGACTCGGGGTGGTGCTTCGTTTGGGAATTTTTAAATATTATTTCTATATTTTATTTTGAATCTTGAATATCGTTGGATTTTTTTAAAGTTATTACCTTATGTTTTTTTTAATAATATTATAGTTGGATTGAGAGAATTCTTTTAATAAAAAGAATTATTACCTATACTTTATATGAGGTTTCAAATGAATTATAAGCTAAGTACGAGACGATAACACGTGTCATGTATTATGGAGACGGGTGTTACAATTTTGGTATCAGAGCAAGGTTGCTACTCCGGTTCTGATCCGGAGAGCGTTATTTAAGGTTTTTTTTTTTAAAAGAAAATATTTTCAATGGGGGAGCACCACTCAGAGTAATTGTCGTGAAGTCAATTAATTTTCATTGATTTATAATACTATTGGAATGATATATGGATTTGGTGTTTATTTGGACAGTATGCCGCCAAGGAAAGTTAATCGTAGGGCTGGTCTGCGTAGTGGAGATCGTGAGCGCAACCATAGGGACCAATCGTTGGAGCAGGAAGGTGTTGCCCCAGTTCAGCAACCAGCTGTTGTTGCTCCCGTGGTGGATTATACGGCACTCAGTGCAGCTATGATGCAAAGTATGCGTGAGGTGTTAGCGCCTTTGTTGCAGCAAATTCCTGGAGCAAATCAGATACCACGAGTTGCAGTGCCTGAGCAGGCAGCTCCGGAGTTCGCTGCACCCGAACCTCCTGTTCAAGAGTTTGTGGCACCTCAATACCCACCGCCGTCCCCTCTAATGCAAGGGGTACCCTTACGGGACCAGGGGCCCACGTATTGGGATGCCTTGAAGATGTTAAGGAGTTTGAACATGGAGATGTTTAGTGGAGGGATCGACCCAATTGCAGCAGACAATTGGATGAGGATGTTAGAGAGGAACTACGAGACAATCATGTGTCCAATTGAATTTAGGAAGCAATTGGCATTCAATACCTAAGGGACGAAGCACAAGTTTGGTGGGATGGTGTGGTCGCTAACACTCATGCAAACCACTTGGTGAACTGGCATGACTTTAAGGAGGAATTTGCACGGAAATACTTTCCACAAGAGGTTTTAGACCAAATGGTCGGATTGTTTGCCGACCTTCGACAAGGGGCTAAGTCAGTTCGGGAGTATGATCTAGAGTTTCGTCGACTTAGGAGGTTCGCAGGAAGAGGAACAAGCGAATATGACATGATTCTCAAGTTTCAAAGAGGTTTGAGGTTAGAGGTGAGAAATCGTTGCATGGTGCGGAAATACAATAGCATGGTCGATTTAGTGGAAACAGCGTCTTTAGTGGAACAGGGCATTGAGGCAGAAACCAAACAAGCAAAAGCGGCCCAAGCAAGGGTGGGAAAACTGACTGAGCCGCAGAGACGTACCACAGATAATCAGAATATGGGCCCGATGCAGGTTAGAGGAGTGCTTACTTGTTTCAGGTGCGGTCAGACCGGACATACCAAGATGCATTGTCCAAGTGGAGATGATCTCTGTTACAATTGTAAGCTACCAGGATATATCTCAAAAAACTGTCCAACAAGGCAGCTAGGGGACAGAGATAGGGCGAGGGAGCGTATGCCACCACCACCTCCAAAAAGGCAGGCTGTGGAACCTTGGGTGTTTGCAGTAGATGTCGAGGAGGGCGCCGAACCGATCGCAGGTATGTTTAGAATCTTTGCCTGTTATTTTTACTTAGACGCACGTGGATTATTTGGTTTTCTATACTTCATTGGTACTGTTTCTTAGAAAAATAAACCACGTAGGCTCGATTTTGGTCGGAGAAGCGATCGCTCATACCTTATTTGACTCTGGAGCCACACATAGTTTTGTTAGTCCTGAATTCGCAAAGTGTTGGGGTTTTAAAGGAGAGTTTTCTAGAAAAGCAAGAAGGGTTGAAACAGCGGGGGCAGAAGTGGTAGAATCACTAGGGACTTACAAGGAGGTCCCTGTAATCTTGGAAGGAGTGAAATTACTGGGAGACCTTGTAGAGATGAAGTTAAAACGTTATGAAGTAATATTGGGTATGGATTGGCTTACACGCCATCAAGCTATGTTGGATTGTCGACGTGCACGCGTTACCTTTGCTAGTGCTAGAGGAAGATTGACGTTTCAAGGGGTTCGAGTGCAATGTGGAATTCCCATAGTTTCTATGATTCAGGCAGAAGGGCTTATCAATAGAGGGAGTGAGGCTTACTTGGCAACAATCACGATTGAAAGAAAATTAGAAGAATTTGAGCTAAGTGGTATCCCAGTAGCAGCAACATACGAGGATGTATTTGAACCATTAAAGGGAGTTCCACCATCACGAGGTGACGATTTTACCATCGATTTAGAGCCTGGAACCACTCCCGTGTCTAAGCCACCATACCGGTTAGCCCCTGCAGAAATGGCTGAGCTAAAGAAGCAATTAGAAGATTTAACCAGTAAAGGATTTATCAGACCTAGTAGTTCGCCGTGGGGGGCACCTGTATTGTTTGTGAAAAAGAAAGATGGAAGTTTTAGACTTTGCATTGACTATCGTGGATTGAATAAAGTGACCATCAAAAATAAGTACCCATTACCACGAATTGACGAGCTATTGGACCAATTAGAAGGAGCTTCATGGTTCTCTAAGATCGATCTAACGTCAGGTTACCACCAGATTACGATTGCTGAAGAGGATATAAGGAAGACAGCTTTCAGGACACGCTATGGTCACTACGAATTTGTGGTAATGCCATTTGGTTTGACTAATGCACCAGCTGCTTTTATGAAGCTCATGAACAATGTGTTTCGGGAGTATTTGGACAAATTTGTTATTGTGTTCATTGACGACATCCTAATTTATTCTAAGAGTCGGGAGAACATATGGAGCACTTAAGGATGGTACTAGAAAAGTTGCGAGAATACAAGTTATATGCTAAGTTGAGCAAATGTAGTTTCTGGCAGAGGAAGATTGGCTTTCTAGGTCACGTTGTGTCTCAAGCTGGAGTATCAGTGGATCCGGAAAAAATTGCAACAATTATGGGATGGCCGACACCTAGAAACGCAATAGAGGTCCGTAGTTTTTTGGGCCTAGCGGGTTACTATCGAAAATTCGTTGAAGGATTTGCGAGTATAGCCAAGCCTATGACTCAACTTACGGGAAAGAATGTGAAATTTAATTGGACCAAAGAGTGTGAAGAGAGCTTTAAAAGGTTGAAAGGGCATTTGACTAAGACTCCAATATTGGTTTTACCAAGGACTGGGATACCATATTTGGTATACACTGACGCATCTGGGTCAGGACTGGGTTGTGTGCTGATGCAGCAAGAACGAGTAATTGCCTATGCGTCTAGACAGTTGAGAAAACATGAGACAAATTATCCCATCCATGATTTAGAATTGGCAGCAGTTGTTTTTGCTTTGAAAATTTGGCGTGCGTATTTATATGGGGAAAAAGTCCAAGTTTTTACTGATCACAAGAGTTTAAAATATATATTTACGCAACCAGATCTTAATCTGAGACAGAGGAGATGGATGGAACTACTAGCAGATTATGACTTAGAAATCGCATACCACCCCGGAAAGGCTAACATGGTAGCAGATGCATTAAGTAGAAGGAGAAATGACATATCAAAAGAACGGGAAGCAGAGGAGTTAGTGGCTTCCTTGGAAAAATTAAGCTTGTGTGCTACTACGGTTACGAAAGATGCCATAGGATTGGAAGCCATAAACCGAGCATACTTACTTTGGAAAATATGTGAGGCTCAAAAGGTAGACAATACACTCAGAAAGGCTGTGGATAATAATGTGGAAGGATACCATACCGCAGACAACGGAACCTACTTGTATAGGAATCAGGTTTGTGTACCCAATGTTAAGGAATTAAAGGATGAGATCTTATCGCAGGCACACCACTCACGTTTTGCAATCCATCCGGGGGCGACAAAGCTATATCAAGATCTAAAACGTTATTATCATTGGAACGGTATAAAACGGGACAGCGCAGAATGGGTAGCGAGATGCCCTACGTGCCAACTAGTAAAGGCAGAACATAGAGTACCTGGTGGGTTATTGCAAAGTCTACCGTTGCCTGAATGGAAATGGGATATGATCACTATGGATTTCGTGACAGGGCTCCCAAAGACAATTAGTAAACTGGATACGGTTTGGGTAATTGTTGATCGACTTACGAAGTCAGCTCATTTCTTAGCGATCAGGAAGACAGACAACGTGGACCACTTAGCAAGAGTATATGTGGAAGTGATTGTTAGGCTGCATGGGGTTCCAGTGAGCATTGTTTCAGACCGCGACCCAAAATTTACCTCAATATTTTGGCAGGCATTCCAAAAGGCACTTGGGACAAAAGTGCATCTGAGTACCGCATATCACCCACAGACAGATGGACAATCGGAAAGAACAATTCAAACCCTTGAGGATATGTTACGAGCGTGTATGTTGGATTGGGGAGGTCATTGGGAGAGATATTTACCGTTAGCAGAGTTCGCATACAACAATAGCTATCATAGTAGCATAAAAATGTCACCATATGAGGCTTTGTATGGGCGGCCTTGTCGGACACCACTTTGCTGGACAGAAGTGGGAGAGCGTAGAGACTTGGAACCTGAGTTGGTTCAAGAGACAGTGGATCAAGTGGAAATTCTTCGTGCTAGACTAAAGGAGGCTCACGATCGTCAGAAGAGTTACGCTGATAAAGGGAGAAGGGAATTGGAGTTTAGTGTGGGAGACGAGGTGTATTTGAAAATGAGGGTATTCAGAGGAGCAGATAAGAACAAGAAGTTGGGAAAACTCAAACCACGTTTTATGGGGCCTTATCCAATTATTGAAAGGATTGGTACAGTTGCATATAGATTGAGATTACCAAAGGAGTTAGCAGCGTTTCATAATGTGTTTCATGTATCAGTCCTCCGAAAAGTTGTCAAAGAACCCCAACTCATTATGCAGCAACCCCCAGAGGATTTGAAAGAAAACTTGACAATTCTTAGTAAACCGGTAAAAATCACTGGACAACGAAAAATTGATATGCAAGGGAAGAATGTTAAATCAGTGCGTGTTCGTTGGGAAAGAGACGGAATTGAAGAAGAGACGTGGGAGTCTGAACATCACATGAGAATTGATTACCCTGGTCTTTTTAAGGACCACAACGAGAGTGTGGTGGAACCATCAAATTCGGGGACGAATTCTTCTGTGGTGGGGGAGAATTGTAACATACCGGGCCTAAATTTAAACTAAGAGGTCCACATAAATAGAAGTGAGGGTATAACGGACAATTCTCCTGAAACCCTAATTAACCCTAATGGCTATATAAGACGTCGTCAAAGGGGATTAGAGGCAGCCGCACATCAGAAACAAAAACAAGAAGAAAGAGAGAGATTTCGACAGAGCAGAGGAGTGGAAAGTTCAGCGTTGGAGAGCCCAGGTGTTCGTGTGTACCATCGTCGGAGGAAGAGAAATCTACGCACGACAGACGATTCCAACATTCCATTAACCCAGGTTTTATAGTGAGGTGAGGCATGATCTATGATTTTCATTATACAATTATGTATATGTATTTTGATGAGTGCTTCGTTTAGGGAGAAAATTAGAGGTTGAAACCAGCTGTGCTATTAGGGTTTTAGTTAATTTTTGCAAAATGATTAATAGTGTTTTTATCAGAAAAAAGGAGTTAAACCTATTAGGGATTTATTAGATAATAAATAAATAAATATTAAAAAAGGAATAGAAATGCTGTGGTGTACTTGTGTGGTGTGGTGGGAGAAAATAGTAAAAATTTTGGTTAATTTATTATTTTAAGGGAAATTATCATGTTGACCTAATTATTAAGAGAGATAAATTGTTATGTGTTGGTTTACTGGTTAAGGATATTAAATTAATTATGGTGGATNCGTGAGGTGTTAGCGCCTTTGTTGCAGCAAATTCCTGGAGCAAATCAGATACCACGAGTTGCAGTGCCTGAGCAGGCAGCTCCGGAGTTCGCTGCACCCGAACCTCCTGTTCAAGAGTTTGTGGCACCTCAATACCCACCGCCGTCCCCTCTAATGCAAGGGGTACCCTTACGGGACCAGGGGCCCACGTATTGGGATGCCTTGAAGATGTTAAGGAGTTTGAACATGGAGATGTTTAGTGGAGGGATCGACCCAATTGCAGCAGACAATTGGATGAGGATGTTAGAGAGGAACTACGAGACAATCATGTGTCCAATTGAATTTAGGAAGCAATTGGCATTCAATACCTAAGGGACGAAGCACAAGTTTGGTGGGATGGTGTGGTCGCTAACACTCATGCAAACCACTTGGTGAACTGGCATGACTTTAAGGAGGAATTTGCACGGAAATACTTTCCACAAGAGGTTTTAGACCAAATGGTCGGATTGTTTGCCGACCTTCGACAAGGGGCTAAGTCAGTTCGGGAGTATGATCTAGAGTTTCGTCGACTTAGGAGGTTCGCAGGAAGAGGAACAAGCGAATATGACATGATTCTCAAGTTTCAAAGAGGTTTGAGGTTAGAGGTGAGAAATCGTTGCATGGTGCGGAAATACAATAGCATGGTCGATTTAGTGGAAACAGCGTCTTTAGTGGAACAGGGCATTGAGGCAGAAACCAAACAAGCAAAAGCGGCCCAAGCAAGGGTGGGAAAACTGACTGAGCCGCAGAGACGTACCACAGATAATCAGAATATGGGCCCGATGCAGGTTAGAGGAGTGCTTACTTGTTTCAGGTGCGGTCAGACCGGACATACCAAGATGCATTGTCCAAGTGGAGATGATCTCTGTTACAATTGTAAGCTACCAGGATATATCTCAAAAAACTGTCCAACAAGGCAGCTAGGGGACAGAGATAGGGCGAGGGAGCGTATGCCACCACCACCTCCAAAAAGGCAGGCTGTGGAACCTTGGGTGTTTGCAGTAGATGTCGAGGAGGGCGCCGAACCGATCGCAGGTATGTTTAGAATCTTTGCCTGTTATTTTTACTTAGACGCACGTGGATTATTTGGTTTTCTATACTTCATTGGTACTGTTTCTTAGAAAAATAAACCACGTAGGCTCGATTTTGGTCGGAGAAGCGATCGCTCATACCTTATTTGACTCTGGAGCCACACATAGTTTTGTTAGTCCTGAATTCGCAAAGTGTTGGGGTTTTAAAGGAGAGTTTTCTAGAAAAGCAAGAAGGGTTGAAACAGCGGGGGCAGAAGTGGTAGAATCACTAGGGACTTACAAGGAGGTCCCTGTAATCTTGGAAGGAGTGAAATTACTGGGAGACCTTGTAGAGATGAAGTTAAAACGTTATGAAGTAATATTGGGTATGGATTGGCTTACACGCCATCAAGCTATGTTGGATTGTCAACGTGCACGCGTTACCTTTGCTAGTGCTAGAGGAAGATTGACGTTTCAAGGGGTTCGAGTGCAATGTGGAATTCCCATAGTTTCTATGATTCAGGCAGAAGGGCTTATCAATAGAGGGAGTGAGGCTTACTTGGCAACAATCACGATTGAAAGAAAATTAGAAGAATTTGAGCTAAGTGGTATCCCAGTAGCAGCAACATACGAGGATGTATTTGAACCGTTAAAGGGGGTTCCACCATCACGAGGCGACGATTTTACCATCGATTTAGAGCCTGGAACCACTCCCGTGTCTAAGCCACCATACCGGTTAGCCCCTGCAGAAATGGCTGAGCTAAAGAAGCAATTAGAAGATTTAACCAGTAAAGGATTTATCAGACCTAGTAGTTCACCGTGGGGGGCACCTGTATTGTTTGTGAAAAAGAAAGATGGAAGTTTTAGACTTTGCATTGACTATCGTGGATTGAATAAAGTGACCATAAAAAATAGTACCCATTACCACGAATTGACGAGCTATTGGACCAATTAGAAGGAGCTTCATGGTTCTCTAAGATCGATCTAACGTCAGGTTACCACCAGATTACGATTGCTGAAGAGGATATAAGGAAGACAGCTTTCAGGACACGCTATGGTCACTACGAATTTGTGGTAATGCCATTTGGTTTGACTAATGCACCAGCTGCTTTTATGAAGCTCATGAACAATGTGTTTCGGGAGTATTTGGACAAATTTGTTATTGTGTTCATTGACGACATCCTAATTTATTCTAAGAGTCGGGAGAACATATGGAGCACTTAAGGATGGTACTAGAAAAGTTGCGAGAATACAAGTTATATGCTAAGTTGAGCAAATGTAGTTTCTGGCAGAGGAAGATTGGCTTTCTAGGTCACGTTGTGTCTCAAGCTGGAGTATCAGTGGATCCGGAAAAAATTGCAACAATTATGGGATGGCCGACACCTAGAAACGCAATAGAGGTCCGTAGTTTTTTGGGCCTAGCAGGTTACTATCGAAAATTCGTTGAAGGATTTGCGAGTATAGCCAAGCCTATGACTCAACTTACGGGAAAGAATGTGAAATTTAATTGGACCAAAGAGTGTGAAGAGAGCTTTAAAAGGTTGAAAGGGCATTTGACTTAGACTCCAATATTGGTTTTACCAAGGACTGGGATACCATATTTGGTATACACTGACGCATCTGGGTCAGGACTGGGTTGTGTGCTGATGCAGCAAGAACGAGTAATTGCCTATGCGTCTAGACAGTTGAGAAAACATGAGACAAATTATCCCATCCATGATTTAGAATTGGCAGCAGTTGTTTTTGCTTAAAAAATTTGGCGTGCGTATTTATATGGGGAAAAAGTCCAAGTTTTTACTGATCACAAGAGTTTAAAATATATATTTACGCAACCAGATCTTAATCTGAGACAGAGGAGATGGATGGAACTACTAGCAGATTATGACTTAGAAATCGCATACCACCCCGGAAAGGCTAACATGGTA
The DNA here is from genome assembly GCA_018901945.1 of Pugionium dolabratum. Classification (NCBI taxonomy): domain Eukaryota; kingdom Viridiplantae; phylum Streptophyta; class Magnoliopsida; order Brassicales; family Brassicaceae; genus Pugionium; species Pugionium dolabratum. Next base: position 18,274 of record JAEVFF010001157.1, on the reverse strand, counting down.
GCAGATGCATTAAGTAGAAGGAGAAATGACATATCAAAAGAACGGGAAGCAGAGGAGTTAGTGGCTTCCTTGGAAAAATTAAGCTTGTGTGCTACTACGGTTACGAAAGATGCCATAGGATTGGAAGCCATAAACCGAGCAGACTTACTTTGGAAAATATGTGAGGCTCAAAAGGTAGACAATACACTCAGAAAGGCTGTGGATAATAATGTGGAAGGATACCATACCGCAGACAACGGAACCTACTTGTATAGGAATCGGGTTTGTGTACCCAATGTTAAGGAATTAAAGGATGAGATCTTATCGCAGGCACACCACTCACGTTTTGCAATCCATCCGGGGGCGACAAAGCTATATCGAGATCTAAAACGTTACTATCATTGGAACGGTATAAAACGAGACAGCGCAGAATGGGTAGCGAGATGCCCTACGTGCCAACTAGTAAAGGCAGAACGTAGAGTACCTGGTGGGTTATTGCAAAGTCTACCGTTGCCTGAATGGAAATGGGATATGATCACTATGGATTTCGTGACAGGGCTCCCAAAGACAATTAGTAAACTGGATACGGTTTGGGTAATTGTTGATCGACTTACGAAGTCAGCTCATTTCTTAGCGATCAGGAAGACAGACAACGTGGACCACTTAGCAAGAGTATATGTGGAAGTGATTGTTAGGCTGCATGGGGTTCCAGTGAGCATTGTTTCAGACCGCGACCCAAAATTTACCTCAATATTTTGGCAGGCATTCCAAAAGGCACTTGGGACAAAAGTGCATCTGAGTACCGCATATCACCCACAGACAGATGGACAATCGGAAAGAACAATTCAAACCCTTGAGGATATGTTACGAGCGTGTATGTTGGATTGGGGAGGTCATTGGGAGAGATATTTACCGTTAGCAGAGTTCGCATACAACAATAGCTATCATAGTAGCATAAAAATGTCACCATATGAGGCTTTGTATGGGCGGCCTTGTCGGACACCACTTTGCTGGACAGAAGTGGGAGAGCGTAGAGACTTGGAACCTGAGTTGGTTCAAGAGACAGTGGATCAAGTGGAAATTCTTCGTGCTAGACTAAAGGAGGCTCACGATCGTCAGAAGAGTTACGCTGATAAAGGGAGAAGGGAATTGGAGTTTAGTGTGGGAGACGAGGTGTATTTGAAAATGAGGGTATTCAGAGGAGCAGATAAGAACAAGAAGTTGGGAAAACTCAAACCACGTTTTATGGGGCCTTATCCAATTATTGAAAGGATTGGTACAGTTGCATATAGATTGAGATTACCAAAGGAGTTAGCAGCGTTTCATAATGTGTTTCATGTATCAGTCCTCCGAAAAGTTGTCAAAGAACCCCAACTCATTATGCAGCAACCCCCAGAGGATTTGAAAGAAAACTTGACAATTCTTAGTAAACCGGTAAAAATCACTGGACAACGAAAAATTGATATGCAAGGGAAGAATGTTAAATCAGTGCGTGTTCGTTGGGAAAGAGACGGAATTGAAGAAGAGACGTGGGAGTCTGAACATCACATGAGAATTGATTACCCTGGTCTTTTTAAGGACCACAACGAGAGTGTGGTGGAACCATCAAATTCGGGGACGAATTCTTCTGTGGTGGGGGAGAATTGTAACATACCGGGCCTAAATTTAAACTAAGAGGTCCACATAAATAGAAGTGAGGGTATAACGGACAATTCTCCTGAAACCCTAATTAACCCTAATGGCTATATAAGACGTCGTCAAAGGGGATTAGAGGCAGCCGCACATCAGAAACAAAAACAAGAAGAAAGAGAGAGATTTCGACAGAGCAGAGGAGTGGAAAGTTCAGCGTTGGAGAGCCCAGGTGTTCGTGTGTACCATCGTCGGAGGAAGAGAAATCTACGCACGACAGACGATTCCAACATTCCATTAATCCAGGTTTTATAGTGAGGTGAGGCATGATCTATGATTTTCATTATACAATTATGTATATGTATTTTGATGAGTGCTTCGTTTAGGGAGAAAATTAGAGGTTGAAACCAGCTGTGCTATTAAGGTTTTAGTTAATTTTTGCAAAATGATTAATAGTGTTTTTATCAGAAAAAAAAGGAGTTAAACCTATTAGGGATTTATTAGATAATAAATAAATAAATATTAAAAAAGGAATAGAAATGTTGTGGTGTACTTGTGTGGTGTGGTGGGAGAAAATAGTAAAAATTTTGGTTAATTTATTATTTTAAGGGAAATTATCATGTTGACCTAATTATTAAGAGAGATAAATTGTTATTTGTTGGTTTACTGGTTAAGGATATTAAATTAATTATGGTGGATTATGGTATAATAAAATGAACCATAACCAATTAATTAACTGGGATAAATTAATATAATTATTAGATAAATATTCAACATTGAGTATAAGTAAGTATAATGGCTGAATTGATAATGTGGGAATAAGTTCTGGTGAATGTGATATTCACGTAACGCGGGTATGGTTTATTGGAGCAACGTTAGTTGGTTCAACTGCGTTGATGGGTGTTGGGCTACGACAACAGCGGTGTTGAGTCGTAGTTCATTAACGGCTGGCAGGCCAGAAACAACCATCGACGTGACGGGAGCTCGACGTGAGCAAATAGGCCGACGTGGCCGTGGTGGAAAGCCGACGTGGCTTTGGGGGTTCCAAATCCTTAAACCGACGTGGTTAGGGATTAGGAAGAATGGTTGTGACTTAGGAAAGTACGTTTTAAATACATATATCTTGGTAGTATTTGTGTCAACTTTTTTGATGGAATCAATCATGCTAGTTTTCTTTGCTAAATAAAGTAATTATCAAGATTATATACATACTTGTATAATGGGAATATGTGGGTAGGCGTGATTGCTTCACTGAGTAATTCTGTTACTCAAGCCTCCTTTTGGATGCAGGTGAGTTCGAGCAGTAGTGATGCCGTGACTCGGGGTGGTGCTTCGTTTGGGAATTTTTAAATATTATTTATATATTTTATTTTGAATCTTGAATATCGTTGGATTTTTTTAAAGTTATTACCTTATGTTTTTTTTAATAATATTATAGTTGGATTGAGAGAATTCTTTTAATAAAAAGAATTATTACCTATACTTTATATGAGGTTTCAAATGAATTATAAGCTAAGTACGAGACGATAACACGTGTCATGTATTATGGAGACGGGTGTTACACCCTGGTTCTCTACCAAGCCAAATATGTTATGGAATGTTTCCATCATTCCCACAAGCTGGAGTTCTATTTATCAAATAGACTGAAGTTGCAGCTGCTTCTGCCCAGAAGCATTCATCTACTCTAGATTCAGACAAGAGGCATCTAAATTTTTCCATTATAGATATGTTCATATGCTCTCCATTCTGTTGTGTAGTATAAGAGCATGTTCTATGCCTCTCAATGCCATTCATCTTATAGAAACTGTCAAACCTCAGATAACAAAACTCAAGGCCGTTATCGGTTCTAAGGCACTTGAGTTTTTTTGTTCTTCTTATTTTCAACAAGTGCTTTCCAATCACTGAATCTATCAAAAGCCTCATCCTTGGTTGATAGGAAATAAATTCAAAATTTCCTAGAGAAGTCATCTATGATTGATAGAAAATATCGCTTGTATGACAATGAAGGATGAACATTGGAAGAGCCCCAAAGACCGGCATGAACATATTTCAGAACATCTTCACTCGTATGCCTTCCTATGTTGAAGTTGAGACGATTATTCTTTCCCATGATGCAGCTTTCACAGAACTCTAGACTACTGATTCTTTTCTTATCTAAGATGCCCTTTTCGACCAATATTTTCATATTCTTCATGCTCATGTGGCCAAGCCTACTATGCCACAGAGCAGTATCGTCCTTAGATACAGCTGAATTTACCTCAGACCATGCAGTTTTTCCTTCTAGCAAATATAAGCTGCCACACAGAGTACCTTGGAGAGCCAATCTTCCATGTTTGTAGAATCAAATCTTTCTTTCTCCTCCCGTATTTGTGAAACCCTGCAAATTGAGAGTACTAACATAAATTAAATTTCTCTCAAGGTTTGGAACATACCTTACATTGTTGAGCTGCTTGATGGTTACTTGTTTTGAGTCGATTCTTATTGTTCCTATCCCTTGAACTGTCACCGATCTATCATCAGCAAGAAGAACTTGCACTCCTTCAATTTTTTCAAAGTTTGAGAACCAATCTCTTCTAGATGTCATGTGATATGAACATCCAGAATCTATGATCCATCTGTCCTTAGGATCTTGATCCGAGATTGACAAAGCATCAATTTCTTGTATCTTATCAGACATCACAACTACTTCTCCATTTTCTTCTGATTCCATTTTTATTTTTCTAGCAAAGCAATCTTTCTTTACATGTCCCTCCTTTTTGTAGTACCAATAGGTTACTCTCGGCCTTAATCCAGACCTGGATCTACTCTTATTTCGACGAGCAAAGTTTTCCTTTTTGTTTGGCCTTCCTCTCGCAACATAGACTTCACTTGACCTTTGTGTGTTTCCAGCATCATTTGCTTCTTTTAGTTCTAGCTCTTATTGACTTTGTTGCATTTGTAACTTCTTCAAGAGAAAGTGTTTCTCTTCCATATTTCAAAGTTTCGTTTAGATGATTATATTGAGGTGGAAGCGAGCTTAACAATAATATCGCTTGAACCTCCTCTGAAACTGAAACACTAATAATTCCAAGATTTGATGCGATTTTCAGAAAGTCATCTATGCTTTGATCAATAGACTTAGAATCAACCATCTTGAATATATAATTTATGCTGAAGATGCATCTGATTGGGAAGAGACTTTGAAAGATATAATCTCTCCAGAGTGTACCAAGTTGATGCAGCTGTAGTACAAACATCAATTTTCCAAAGTACATGATCACCTACATTCAAGATGATCAAATTCATTGCCTTCTCAGATCATTCCAATCTTTCAGCTTCTTCTTTCCTTTCTAGTATTGTCATCTTTATCTTTCTTGATTCTAGAGTTAGTTTCAGATGCTGGAGAAATAGGAGATTCAGTTAGCACATCCTTCAATCCAAGAACAGAGAGATGGGCTAACATTCGTCGTTTTCATAATGAAAAATTTCCTTGACCATCGAAACATTCTACTTCAATTCTTGCATTCGCCATTCAGATTCTACAACCTTGCTTTGATATCACTTTTTTAGGAATTCACTATCAATCTGAATCTTTGTTCTTGTTAATTTCACAAGAACCTTCAAACTTTTGTCAAATGAATTGAAACAAGAAAGTAAAGCAATTGACACGAGAAGTTTTAGCCAGTTCAAGCTTCGAGTGAAGCTCGACATCTGGTGTTTGACGGCACAAGCAAATCCAATAGAACGAGATCAAGTTTCTGGGTTACAATCACAGAGAACTTCTTACAGAAATATCAAGAAAGAAAAAACAAAAAGAACACTCGTCTATTTCTCTCTCATCACCTCACTTCTACAACTCACTTTCTCGTTAACCTGCAACCATCTTGATTTCTTCTATTTATACTTCAGGATAAACTCATTTCCCTTCTACTTCCGATAGATAGAAGTAAACCGGCACAACCTGATTTAACCAGCTCCAATTAAGTTCCACTTAATAACCAGTTAAGTCTTGTATCACCAAGTACAAAAGGACGTCTTCTGTTCTTGGTAAAATTTCTGTTAATATCACAACTTTACAGAAGCTTTAAATGGCGTTTACGAGCTGCAAAGGTTTGACAGACATATTATTTTACAGTTAGAGCTTACAACAATATGCATACATGCTCTCGGGCTAGTTCGAGTACAAGCAACTGTAAAATAAAAGGCACACCAAGATTAGTTGCTTCCCTTTTGCATGAAGATTATCTATGAAAAATACCCAACCTAACTGCGAAAAGCCTTATCTCTCTTGTTCAAGGTAAATATGGTGTAAAATTATCATATTTCACAGCGTTAAGGGGGATAAAGAAAACTTTTAGTGATGTTTGTGGTAGTCTTGAAGAAAGTTATAAGGTTTTGTATTGTTATTTGTACATGTTGGAAAATGTCAATCTAGGTATAGTAACAAGAGTGAAAATTGATGAAGGAAAAAATCAAATATCTATTCATTGCATTGGGAGTTAGCATTTAAGGGTTTCACACAATGACGAAAATGATAATTGTGGATGCAATGTTTCTGAAGAATGGATATGGTGATGTACTAGTTTTTGCGACAACTCAAGATCTTAATTGTGATCATTATATAGCCTTTGGTGTACTTGATGGTGATAATTATGCAAGTTGGCTTGGTTTTTTGAAAACATGAAAAATTGTTGTTTCTGACTCTTCAAATTTGGTATTTATCAGTGACAGAAATGCAAGCCTCATAAAGAAAATATGTCAGGTCTACCCGAACGCGGATCATGGATATTGTATATGACATTTGTCTCAACATGTGAAAGGGCATAGTTTCTAACGTCAACAAAGATGTAGTTGCTTGAAAATTCATGGAATGTTGTAAGATATGTACGGAGACTGAGTTCCTTCTGCAGAAAATTTTGTTGTAGATATCATTCTACGGCGAAGTATCTGGATGAAGCGTTTGATGTCAAACATTGGGTAAGGTGTTATTTTCCAAAAATGGTACAACATATACACAACAAATGGTGCAGAGTCGTTGAACAGTGCTTTTGCAAACTGTAGGAAGTACTTCTTATTACCCATGATTGATGCGGTTATCTTAAAGATTTTGGAATGTTTAACAAGCATAGAAAAAACGTAATTTCTGGACCGGAATACCATAAAACTGGTGCTTTTTGTGGAGAACTTAGTGCATAATATATGTAAAAAAGGCATCTCTCTTAATTTTGATAGAGCTAAACAGTTTGGAACTGGAGTATAGCGTGAACCAAAATGATGAAAAGACTTATATGGTGAACTTGATTACAAAAACTTGCAGTTGTTGATGCTTTCATATTAACAAGTATCCTTGTGCGCATGTAACAATTGTTGCCATGGAATACATGAGGTGTGAAAATAGAGAACATGTTATCTCTTCCATGATTAGTGTTCAAGATACTAATTGATGTAGCTGTGGGCACTCACATATAGCAGGACAATTTATTTACTGCCAGATAAGTTTGAGCGGAATGTGCCAAATTACATCAAAGAATTGCATGTCATACCTCTGAATTACATTAAAAGAAGGGAAGAATCCGACTAAAAAGATTTTCATCTGCCGGAGACGGCGTAAACAGACTAATAATAAAAGGGTGCCAAGATGAAATTTGGAATACTAATTATTTGGAAACGCTAATAGTGTGTGATTGTTTATTTGTCACTCTATGTTATGTAAAACTGGTTTTTTCAGTTAAAAATATACTTTTTGTTTTGGACAACTACGTAACACTAATATTTTCGCAACATTATACTATCAACATAAGTAAAACTAGATAACACGGATATTATTGAGAGATAGAGTACAATTAGGTAACAATAGTATTACTGATATTAAATGGTCAAATGGAGAGATGAATTTGATTTGAGAAACTTATAACAAAACAAAGGACGGACGATCTATTTCACTTTCAGAATTATCTTATAACACCAAATGTCTCCAGATCTAAAGACTCAACTTAGTAGCCTCCATAAAATAGTTGAAAACTGATATCCCCTAAACCGTAAGTTCAAAACAATGTTCTTCCTAAATATTAGTTTTATCGGTTAATGACATAAACCTGATTTCAAACCATATAACTAAAAGAATAAACCGATTGGCAACTCATACACCATTTTGCATTGTACCTGACCCATATCCGATGACCCAAATCTCCAATTCTCAATTTTAAGAACGCTAGATCCCCAATTCCCAATTTTAAGAATCTTCAAATATGATGATTTCGATTTTGATTTGGAATGTATTTTGATGATTTCGATTTGGAATGTATTTCGATGATTTTGATTTGGATGAGGAATGTATTTCGATTTGGATGAGGAATGTATTTCGGCTTTAGGGTTACATCCATTTCGAAGCTTGAGATTGCTGTTAATGGTGGAGAATGTGGCTAGGGTTAGGGGCATAGGAAAAGTTAAAACAGTTTTCAATAATAAGTAAGCTTCTTTATTCGTCACCAACCGTTACTTTAGGATAATGAAGAAGAAGCATAACCGTTACTTTATCTCCTCTTCAACATCACATTTGAATTACTTATATCTGATTGAGTTTAGGCTAGGATGCTTAAAGTTTTGACTTTGTTGTGTTGCTGTAGTAAAGCAAAAGAAGCAGTGAAGGTTCTTAAGAAACGGTTGGGAAGTAAAAATTCTAAAGTGCACATTCTTGCTCTTTATGTAAGTGCTATTTTAACTTATTCATGGAATCAGAGGGACTTGAAGGAGGTGGCGGAGAAATCATTTGCAGAGTGAAGAAGGAGGTGGAGATGGTTTGGCAGGAAGTAAGGGCAACGTACGTGAACCGGAAGGGACTAAGGCTGGAGGAGATGGTGTAGATTCAGCTGGAAGAGATGGTGGGGATTCCACCGGAAAAAGTGGTGAAGATTCTATCAGATGCGGCGCTGGGAGGTAAGACAGTCGGTAGTGGAGGAGAGGTTAGTGGTTGGGGAAGAGGAGTTAAAGGAGGAGTTGGAGGTGATGACGTAACAGGCGGAGAGCCCAGCCGGAGCCGGGTTTGGTTTCACGATTTGGGGGAGGGTACGATTTTGCTATTTGGGACTAGGATTTGGAACTAGGGGAATTTATTTCGGGTGTGGATTCGGGTTGTATATCGGGAGTGGGTATGGGTTAATTGGGTGTTTATGGTTTAATTCGGATTATAGTTTGGTTTAACATTGTTCACGAAATAATAAACCGATTAAAACTGATTTCATGTGTTAATCCATTTCCAACTTTCAATTTAGGGAAAAAACTGTTTCGAACTTACGGTTTTTAAGGATATTAGTTTTGAACTATTTTCTGAGGGCTACTAAGCTTGAGTCTTTAGATCTAGTTACATCTCGTGCTATACGATAATTTTGAAAGAGAAATAGATCGTTAGCTACAAAACAAACAAGCAAGCTTCTGTAACCTAAGTAACTATAAAATCTCCAAAAAAACATGATTAAATAGAAAAACTAAAATTTATCACATTATGGTTTCTTCTATATATATATTCCACCATACACCTTATATTTTTATGACCATTTTGTTATACTCATCCATTTTAAGAACTTAATGCACATAAAAGAAGTTCCAAAAAAATATTAATACACGAAGTCATAAGAACCATAATTTAGTTGATTTACAAAAAACGATAAAACTAAACACAATATTTTTTAGATAGAACTAAACACAATTGAAAACATCCAAAAATTAAACTATTTGCAAAATTGATATTACTAAAACCTATGTATTACTAAAATTTATTCGGCGACGCCCAAAAAAAGAAATGACAGTGTCCAAAAATAAAAATGGTGACGCTTGTTTAAAGCAAATAAAAATTTTTAAAAAGAAAAATAAGTAGGGTTTATTTTTTTGTTTTTCTATTCTTTATCCTGTTATCTTCTCTTCCGTTACCAATTTCGACTGTCATCCACCATTCGACTCCCATCCACCATTCGACTCCCATCCACCATTCGACACGCCCATCCACCATTCGACTCCCATCCACCATTCGACACTCCCATCCACCTTGGTTTTACAAACATAATACGAGTTGTTTTTAATGAACAGAATTTTACTAAATATTACGAGTTTAATTCCACATCACAAACCAAGTAAAACCAAGGTTTGTGATGTGGAATTAAACTCGCAGTCGATCTCTATGTGCTTGGTCCTCTCGTGAAACACTGAGTTTGAAGCTATGTGAATGGCTGCCTGATTATCACAATGGAAGGTAATTGGCCCTGGTTGTGCAATACCGAAATCTTTCAAGAGTGCTTTGAGCCAAGTTACTTCATTTGTCAGCTTCCTCATAGACCTATATTCTGCTTCAGCACTAGAACATGATACCACCTTCTGCTTCTTAGTCTTCCAAGTGACTAAGTTCCCACCAACGAAGGTGCAATACCCAGTGGTTGATTTCCTATCCACCCTATCACCAGCCCAATCCGCAGCACAATACCCGACAATCTCAGTGTTCCCATTCTTGCCCATCCATATACCTTGACCAGGAGATCCTTTGATGTATCTAAGGATCCTTTCTACCATGCTCCAATGATATACAGTAGGCTTTGGCATATGTTGACTTACTTGATTCACAGCAAAACACAAGTCTGGTCGTGTGAGGGTGAGGTAGATCAGCTTCCCAACTAGTCTCCTATACTGAGAAACATCCTTAAATAACTCATCAGCTTTCTCCCCCTTTCCGTTGACCTGGTAGCCATCTTCAAGAGGAGTTTTGGCCGGTTTAGCCCCAAGCTTTCCCGTGTCTGTCAACAGATCAAGAGCATACTTTCTTTGGGATAGAAAGAGCCCTTCTTGAGACCGACACACTTCAAAACCCAAGAAGTACTTCAACTCTCCAAGATCCTTGATGTCAAATGATCTGTTTAAGAAGGCCTTTGTGGACTGAATTTCTTCCTTATCATCTCCTGTGATGATAAGGTCATCCACATAAACCAAGACCGCCACGATTCCTTTGGAGTTTTGACGAGTGAACAAAGTATGATCTGAATGGGATTTCCTAACCCCATTATCAGTAAGTGTGGAGCTTAATTTGTGATACCAGGCCCTTGGTGACTGCTTCAACCCATATATTGCCTTCCTAAGTCTTAGAACCTGTTCCTCTTTGCAAAAATCTTCAAGGCCTGGTGGTGGAGTCATATACACTTCCTCTTCAAGTTCTCCTTGTAGGAATGCGTTCTTGACATCCATTTGCCATAAGTCCCAAGTCAGATTCGTAGCTAGTGAAAGAACACCCCTTACAGTGTGTAGCTTAGCCACCGGTGCAAATGTATCAGTATAGTCCTCTCCATATGTCTGAGTGAAACCTCTTGCAACTAGACGTGCCTTGTACCTTTCTATGTCCCCATTGCTCTTATACTTGATGGTGAACACCCATTGGAACTCACAGCCTTCTTGCCTTTGGGAAGTTCTTGTATATCCCATGTATGATTCCTTTCCATAGCTCCCTTCTCATCTCTTACTGCATCTAACCATTCTTTCTTGCTCTCCGCTTCTTCATAAGTCCTTGGAATCTGACTTTGTTCAATCTTTCCAAGGAATGCTTGATGACTAGATGGCAAGAGGTCAAGGGAACAAACAGCTTGTATGGGATGAGCCACGGCCTGATTGTTGTAGAATACCCTAGTGTTCCTAAGTCTAGTACTCCTCCTTAAATGCTGAACAGGTGGTGCAGCCTCCTCTACAACCGTTTCCTCTTCCATTTGGTGAATAGGTACCTCTATACCCACTTCCAAGTCGTCTTGTTCTTGATTTTGGGCCATAGCTTCTTCTTGGATTGGAGTTGGTTCTTGAGTTACCACCCCTTGTTCATTCTCTTGGGTATCTTGTGAGCTACTTAAGGTTCTTGTTTCTTCGTGTCTTGAATCCTTTGGCAGATCATTTCCCAAATGATTCAAGAGAAACCTCAAACTCGTAGCCAAATCAGAAGGTGACCTTGAGAGATCCTTCAATCCTTCCCAATCTTTCTGATCATAATAGCTTTGTTCTTCTATGAACTTGACATCTCTAGACACATATGTCCTGGTGTTGCTCGGATCATAGCACTTATAACCCTTTTGTGTTGTCGAATATCCAAGGAACATACACTTGATGCTCTTTGCCTCCAACTTGTTTCTTAGATCACCTGGAACATACACAAAAGCACACACACCCAAATACACGTAAATGATCAATGGAAGGTTTAGTTTTATTGAGTACCTCAAATGGGGATATATTTTGCAAGACTTTGGTTGGAATCCGATTGATGAGGTAGCAAGCAACCAAGACTGCATCTCCCCAAAAACTTTTAGGAACATTGGTATGAAACATCATGGATCTTGCTACTTCCATTAAGTGTCGGTTCTCCCTTTCAGCAACTCCATTTTGTTGTGGTGTGTGTGGACAGCTAGTTTGATGTAGTATTCCATGTTTGTTTAGATGAGCTTTGAATCTTTGACTTGTGTATTCCCCTCCATTATCTGATCTTAACACTTTGATCTTGGCATTGAATTGATTAGTAACATAATTATGAAAGTTTATAAATGCCTCATAAACCCTATCTTTCGATGGAAGTAATGTAACCCATGTATATTTCGATTTCTCATCTATAAAGGTCACAAAGTATTTATTCCTATCTCTAGACATGTAAGGTGAGGTCCAAACATCGGAATGTACTAAATCAAAGCAATGCTCATAAATTGTAGACGATTTAGGGAAAACAACACGACAATGTTTGCCAAGGATACAAGCCTCACAAACAGAGTGATCATAAGCGACATTAGGAATTATTAAGCTTAAAGCACGAGCATGAGGATGTCCTAATCTAGCATGCCATAAGACATCTTTATTAGCAAAAACACAGGATTTGAAAGCTAAGGAATCCAAATTGCTTGGAGGGTCTTTCAAGAACATAGAGCTCATCTTGAGTTACACCACCTCCAAGTATCTTACCACTCTTAATATCCTGAAAGTAAACATTGTTAGGCCCAAATGTAACATTGCAATTGAGGTCTTTAGTAGCCTTTTTGACAGAAACTAGATTAGACTTAAATTTAGGTACAAAGAATGCATTAGTTTCTTTGTCAAATAGTCTTAATTTTCCGGTTCCTTCAATTGGAATACCCTTACCATCAGCTATAGTTACTTGTCCTAGACATGGTTCAATGTTCTTTAACAACCTAGCATTGCTAATCATATGGTGAGAAGCACCTGAATCCACTACCAACTTATGATCTGGTTTATCAAGCGATTTATGGGAGTAGAGTGTGATACCGGGAGTTTTGAGGCATAGGCCTTGATGAGATCCTCCAAGTCACTCTTCTTAACATACTCCATGGATACATTCATAGCTAGCTCCCCTCCTTGGTTGGATGAACTTGCCGGTTCAGTCGCAACCATTTGAGAGATGTTAGCCTTTGAATCCTTGAACCGGTTTGGCTTGAGATGAGGATGAAGTATCCAGCACTTGTCCTTGATGTGGCCATTCCTCTTACAATGCTCACACATCACACTCTTCCTATCCTCTTGCTTAAACACGCTTTTGTTGGCCATGACTAGTTCTCCTTTACCACCAAACAAACCAATGTTGCCTTGCTCCCTTTGAATCCGTGAGCACACCTGATGTAAGATTGAATATCAATCTCACAAGCGGTACGGCCGTGACTCGCAAGACCGAGAATCTCTCTTGGCTTAAGCGGGCAAGGGAACTAAAAGGAGGGGGTTTTTGATCGAATCACACGATCAAAGGTGAACCAAGGGAGTTTGAATCTCTCAAACTAACCTGGCCGTGGCTTCAATAGAAAGGAAGTGAATCACACACTTAGTTTCTAAAGAATAAGAACAAGTTCAAAGACAAGGCTTTGAAGAAAATACTTTGTATTCAACTTTTATTTCAATGGTGGTCTATCTTTACAATGAGGTCGTGCTGAGCTTATATAGTGCTCCTAGCAATGGTCCTAAACCTAAAAAGGAGAAAAGGAAATCATATATTTAAAATATATGGCTGTTGGCCATTAATGTCTAGTTTGGCCAACAAGGAAAGTGTATATGCTTGAATCTTGAGAGCTTTGGGGCGAATGTAAGGTGTCTAGGTACATCCTGGATGCTTTGGAAAGTCTTCAATACGTGCCCAAGTTGCAAGGAATAGAGATATTGCAATCTGAACACATTAAGTGCACTTCGGTCCATATATGGCAAATCTTGGAGGAAAGGGATTCGCCTGATCCTCTGGTGGCTGGTGCATGGTAGGTTTATTTTGGGCTTCCTTAGGGCCTTAATAATATCTCCTGGACGCCATGTTTTGGTTTGCAAGTGATTAAACCAGTTGGCCATCTCACTTGCCATAAACGGCTCCAATCGGTTCATTTGAAGGCACGGATGGACCCGCCTGGTCCAAGGCGTGTTTGAGCTTCTAGAAGTGCTTAAGGGAACTCCTACAAGTACCAAAAAGTCTCCCGGTCGCCAAAGAAACATTTGGAGACTTTCATATAAGGAAAGTTCCAAATATGGTAAGTTTCGAAAACTCCAATTTGATGTAGGGTACATGACTTGATCTGGCCTTGTTTTGGGTGAGCTGCATGTCGCCGCGTGTCCTCTGTGAGTCAGGATTATAGGCCAGGTTTGGTCTTGGCTGGCCGCTTCTTGGTTAAGCTTGGATTCATGAAGATACACCCATGTATCCTTTTGCGCGTATTTGGCCGCCTTTGTATTCCTTGGGCCGGCTGGGCCGGGCAGTTGGCCGGGGTTTGGGCTGATGACCTCATCATACCCTCCTTCTTCGAAATGTTTTGTCCTCAAAACAGTTTGGCCTGCACATAGAGAAGGCACGTTAATACCTTGATTTACTTGTGGGTTTAGGGCATTACCTTGGTTTATGGCCCTTGTATGGTTCGGATGTGGCCATGGTGCATCTGGCGGTTGCTCCCTGATAAGAAAGGAAGAAATTACTCCTTTCCATTGCAGCTGGTTGCTTTGCTTTGCCTCCAAGGTGTTGGGTTCTCCATGGTCTCCTCTTGATTCCAAAAATCGGTTTAATGTAGGAGATGGGTCTTCTTGATCTTTGTTGAATCCTTGCTTTGTTACACCTGTTTCAACAACTTTTGGCAAAGACAAGTGCATTATGCTAGTACTGGAAGTTTCAAATTGAAGCTCCTTCATTGCCTTAACACTTTTAGGCTTAATATTTTCGAGTTCTACTTGTAAGCTTGTTATTAGTTGTCTAGTTGGGCATGTCTTAGCAAAGTCCCTCTTTCTTGACATCTATAGCATATAATTTCATCTGTTTTCACATTGTTAGAGGACTTACCTGGCGTTTCCTTGACGTGTATTCCAAGCAATGGCTTTGATGGTTTCATTTGTGCTATGGCTTGAGGCTTTTGAACTTGCTGGTCAATTTTTGGTTTGACCATTGGCTTAGCTACCTTTTGTCCTTCTAAGGTGTTTGAAAACACGTTGTTCTGCTCAGAGCAGTAGGCAAGCTTGGGCTTATGAAAGGGCTGCATGATTGGTGTAGACATCTCACTCCTTGATGCTGTTGGGTGCATAAGTTGTGTGGTGATGTTTCTGCGTGTTTGGTACTTCTTCACAAACTCCCTATACATTCGTGCCTTAAGGTCTCCCCAATCAAGGACTGGTTTGTTGTAGAAGGTCCGTGCATTTTCCTTCAACCACCAATTGTAGGCATCTCCAACAAGCATATCAACAGCATATGAGAGCTTCTCTTCTTTGGGGATGTTGTTTGAGCGCAGCCATTGTTTCATGTTGGTTTCCCATCGGAGGTATTCATCTGGATCCTTGTTATACCCTGAAAAGGTTAGAGATTTGGAATTGTAAATATATACCTTACTGGTCTGATTTCTTGATCTAGTTGGAGTGGTGTAGGTTGGCACTCGGCTTGACACAACGAAGTGGCGAGGCGTAATTTTCTTTGGCCAGCTTCGGTCAGTGGAATAGTAGTCTGGTGGCTCTGGTTTGAGTTCTTCAACTTCTGTTTCATTGTCAAAATGATATTCTGAATAGTCTTCATGCCATGTCCCATATCCATTAGAATCATCTACGTCGGACAAGTCTTGGTCATAGTCCAGTGGTTCTGGTTCAAGGTTTTCTCCATCTGATTCTTCCCTAAAATCAGTCTCCAAATAGTCTTGATTCCATGACTCTTCTGCATAGTCACACTCGCTGGTGGTTAGGCTTTGATCATAGTCGTTGTCTAGACTACAATCAGTTTGTGGTATGCTCATGGTGTCTTCTTCTTCTTCATAGTTCTCCATCATTAAATTTTGTACCTTGCACAACAATAAGAAGAGATATCAGGCCGAAATCAACAATTAAAGAAACTACACTCTAGTGAATATATGATATTAACACATAAGTAGTAAAATTAAAATCGATACAAGTAAATATTTTGAGGTTTTTCTTTTTGTTTCTTTTGGAAACTAACTTTAATGCAAAATAAAAGACAATATTTTTTTGGTTTTTGATATTTAAATTAATTTAGGACGAAATGAATCTTTCTTTTTTTTTAACTTTACTAATAACTAAATTCGAAAATAACAAAATGAGTGATGCTTATGTTTTTGGTTTTTTTGCTTATGATGAATGAAATTAAGTAAACATGAAATACAATTTTTTTGAGTTGGTTTTAGATTTATATGAAGAGCAAACAAAAAAAACAACAAGAAACAATGCAAATGAAGAATAAGAACAAATATTTTTATTTGGTTTTTTTGATTAGATGTAAATAAGAAAAATGCAAAACAAAAGCATAACAAATAAAGGATAAAGGTTGGATTAACACAACCTGAGATAGGAGCTTTTAGCTCTGATACCAAATGATGTAAGATTGAATATCAATCTCACAAGCGGTACGGCCGTGACTCGCAAGACCGAGAATCTCTCTTGGCTTAAGCGGGCAAGGGAACTAAAAGGAGGGGGTTTTGATCGAATCACACGATCAAAGGTGAACCAAGGGAGTTTGAATCTCTCAAACTAACCTGGCCGTGGCTTCAATAGAAAGGAAGTGAATCACACACTTAGTTTCTAAAGAATAAGAACAAGTTCAAAGACAAGGCTTTGAAGAAAATACTTTGTATTCAACTTTTATTTCAATGGTGGTCTATCTTTACAATGAGGTCGTGCTGAGCTTATATAGTGCTCTTAGCAATGGTCCTAAACCTAAAAAAGAGAAAAGGAAATCATATATTTAAAATATATGGCTGTTGGCCATTAATGTCTAGTTTGGCCAACAAGGAAAGTGTATATGCTTGAATCTTGAGAGCTTTGGGGCGAATGTAAGGTGTCTAGGTACATCCTGGATGCTTTGGAAAGTCTTCAATACGTGCCCAATTTGCAAGGAATAGAGATATTGCAATCTGAACACATTTAGTGCACTTCGGTCCATATATGGCAAGTCTTGGAGGAAAGGGATTCGCCTGATCCTCTGGTGGCTGGTGCATGGTAGGTTTATTTTGGGCTTCCTTAGGGCCTTAATAATATCTCCTGAACGCCATGTTTTGGTTTGCAAGTGATTAAACCAGTTGGCCATCTCACTTGCCATAAACGGCTCCAATCGGTTCATTTGAAGGCACGGATGGACCCGCCTGGTCCAAGGCGTGTTTGAGCTTCTAGAAGTGCTTAAGGGAACTCCCACAAGTACCAAAAAGTCTCCCGGTCGCCAAAGAAACGTTTGGAGACTTTCATATAAGGAAAGTTCCAAATATGGTAAGTTTCGAAAACTCCAATTTGATGTATGGTGCATGACTTGATCTGGCCTTGTTTTGGGTGAGCTGCATGTCACCGCGTGTCCTCTGTGAGTCAGGATTATAGGCCAGGTTTTGTCTTGGCTGGCCGCTTCTTGGTTAAGGTTGGATTTATGAAGATACACCCATGTATATTTTTGCGCGTATTTGGCCGCCTTTGTGTTCCTTGGGCCGGCCGGGCCGGGCAGTTGGCCGGGGTTTGGGCTGATGACCTCATCAACACCTCTTCGAAATCAGGGAGTTTTGGCTCTCTCAGGATGGACTTAATCACATCCTTAAAGGCTGGATTTAGGTTGAGAAGGAGCCCAAATATCTTGTCTTGTTCCTTCCTTTCATTAAGCACCTTTGGATCCATAGAACTTGTCTCAACATGTCAAGCTCGGACCATGTTGACTGGAACTTGCCCAGGAATTTTGTGAACTCCATATCCTCTTGGTGTAGATCATTGAGAGCCTTCTTTACCTCATACACACGGCTGAGGTTTGAAACATCCCCATACACCCTCTTGAGAGTGTCCCAAAGAGACTTGGCAGTTTCACAATGTGAATAAGCTTCAAGAATGGATAGGTCCAATGAATTTTGGAGGAATCCAAGGACTGATTGATCTTCTTGGAACCACCTAGCTTCTTCTTTTCTTGTTGCCTCATCCTTCTTCTCCTTTGGATCATCTATAGATGGAGTATTATCCTCCAAGATGTGATTCCAAAGTCCTTTGCCACAAATGGCTGTCTTGATGGTTCTTGACGATAATGTGTAGTTCAAGCCTTTGAGAACTACTGCTATCACCGTAGGTTTCAGGCTGGAACTAATTTGAACTGTATCCTCCATTGTTAGGCTTTGAAGAGCTCAAAGGAAGCAGCTTTTATGGTTGAATGAAACCGTGAGTTTTTAGTCTTAAGACTGAGAGATTTTTGACA